>JAAMPD010001136.1:0-29063 GCA_025266255.1 Trissolcus basalis | reverse complement strand
TCTCTCTTCTTCTCTCTCTCTCTCTCTCTCTCTCTCTCTTTCTTTCTCGAACCTCTTTTTTCTCTTATTTTCTTGCTCTTCCTCACATAAGCAGAGTCTGTCTCTGTTGAGTGGACCAGAGGAAAGAGACGAAGACGTGAATAAATAAATCCAAAGAGAAAGCGAGAAAGAGCCTAAGAGGGAGAGGAAAGAAGTAGACTGCCGAAGAAGAAGGCAGTCTCGCCAGTCTTATTTTTCGGCAGCCCTTTATAGCCCTCACTAACTCCGTGCCCCGTTCCCCCCGCCAATCAAAAGCGAGTAAACGTAAAAAATCACCGTGCGCGTCTCGTGGAGGGTCTCTTCTGGCATATAGGCGATCGAAAGCTTCTTGAAAAAGTATAGCCAGGCCTGCCTCGGCATTATGTGCCTCGGTTATACTAGCCTCCACCGTTTCTATACATTCGCCAGCTGTATGAAAAAAAAGGCCTTACATGCGCAGGATAGCCCTTCCACGATGAGCGATCATTTCGAACTTAAATCAATTCTTATTAAAGTCAACAAAACGTATATAAAGCCCCATGAATGATGTCTTATTTTATAGTCAGTTTTTATGCCGGTGTTTATCTTTTCTACCTAATACGAAATCCGATGATAACTAAACGTTACCCGCGCTGCGAGAACAAATTTCAATAGTTTGCAGTCGCCAAATATAACCTCCCAAACAAAAATAAAGTAGAATTTAATTTTTGTAAATTGTTATATGAACCCAATCACGCCAATTTCATCATCTGGTCGAACAAAAATAATTCAATTTCCTTCCAACGACCATTATTTTTATACAACTTTTTAACTGATAGTTTATTTTATTCATATGACACGTACAAAGTTGATTTGGGTAACTCTACTAATTTGTTTGTTTTTTACGGTGAAAATTGAATCGTAACTGATCATCGAAGTTGAGAATAAAATTTTGGTCGTAATAGCGGTGGCTTGAAAAAAAAGAGTGCTGGACAAAAGAGACATCTACAGTTTATATATTGGGACCGGCAAAAATGCTCGCTGTTAGACACGCTATAATTCGACGAAACCTCTTTTGGCAGATTGTTTCTTCTTTTTTTTCGCCAAACTGTACCTTATTTACCGATAATCGTTGTGGGATTGATCTCAGAGAGACAGAGCGATGGCTATTTTAGTGGGTGGAAAATTATACGGCGGCTTCTACAGGCTCTAAAATGGGCAGCTCTTCGGGTCCAAACTATAATAATCATTTCGTCGGCATATATACATGCGCACACTGGTCATAACCGGCGACGTGGTAGTCAACATATTTACCGGCTCGTTAACGTCCCGTAGAGACGTTCCTCATGTTCGTTAGCTTTCGTGCGCCCGACCTCTGTAGATTCATACATACAAAACTAATACGAGAAGACTTTAAACCAAGCATTTCGTGACTGCGATGAAAAAGGTTGGGGAAAGCGCGATAATTAAACGCGTAACTCAAATTATCGTTAAACATTATTCAGAAAAGTTTATACCTGCCTTTTTTCGTCGTAACAAAAACTTTTGTTATAACAAACTTTTTTGTTTCAATAATTATTCACTTAAAAATTGCTAAGTAATTTACGTCCTTGACAAAACTTCAAATCATTACCATCAGCTGTAAAAAAAGTTTGTTGGGAAAGCTGTCTTGACGAAAAGTACAAAACAACATTCTCGTTAGAAAAATTATTCTTCGTCAGATTTTTCCGAGTAGTTTTGAGTTTCTGTAATTTTTTTTTTTTTTTTTCTACGGAAAATTGAACACATTTCTTGGTATGCAATTTAAAGAAAAACAAATTGTAACAAAATGTATGAAACAAAAGTTGACATTAGTGGCTCTTAGGTTTTAGATGGTCTGACATTATTTTCATCATGATTTAAATGAACCAGACAGGAGCGTGAAATTGTATTAACCTTTATGATTTTTTCTGAAAAAGTCTATAGACGATGTTAGCACTCTGCGCTATAGACAATGTTAGATTCAAGTTAAGTTCAGTGTGCTCTGAAATTGTGTTTGGTAAATCCTTTATAAGCCTACAGGTAACATGATTCAACGTGGTATAGGTCAGATTTAAGCCGCCTTTGATATTTAAATCGGGTCGGTACAAGAGACCGACCACACAGGAATTTACACGTTCTGTGCCTCTCGCGGCACCCGCCATTACAATTCTGTCTATTTCTTTCTTATTTATTATACAAATGTGCATTTGTAAGCCTGATGAGATTTGCAGATATTCCACATGAGATATTTGCAAAATTTATAACCGAAATATCACGCTTGGGCATGGCGCAGATTTTTTGCCCACACACTTTTTACAGAAACTCGCAGGTGACTTGTATAAATTTTGAAGAGCCGAAAAAAGTTGCTATCCCATCTTGATTTTAACACGCTCGGGCTTGATTGAATCATAAATTCGTTTTCTTAGCACTCGGCGGCTGTCACAATATGATAGTGATATTTAAATTCTCGCACACAACTGCCGTTCCCGTTGATGCGGACCTGCGAATAATTCTCATAATGAATTAATTTAATGACCTCAAAAGACGTTTGTAGAGGCTGCCGATTCTTTTCGAGGAACGTTTTTTTTGTTGCACTCCCAAAGCGTGAATGAATTAAGATTGAGTCATTCGCTCCGAAGATAATCGAAACTTTCATGTAGGCCGAATTCATATATCTCCACACGTGTGAATCTAAAATTTTTTAAATAGTCAATTTCTTTGTTCTTTCGTTACAAATTTTTGCAATGCGAAATTGCACAGCCCTTGGGACTTGATTTGTATTTGATGAAGTCTGCACTTAATTTTCAGCTATTATTTTGAACTTGCCTCAAGAGAGTGGCAGCGTTAATCAAGCTACTGCTATCACTGCAAACAAGAAATGCCAGCGGGCTCACGACACATCGATTCTGCATTATAAGCACTCCAAGAAGGACGCGGTCGGACCAAAATTAAGCCACATTTCAGAGCACAAGCACACGCAGCGCGATATTGTATGATCGTCCGGTTTTCTCATTTCTCAGCCCCAGAATACTCGCTGGATCGAGCGTTAAATGAAACGAGCCATGCACAAGCAGCAATGTCGCAGAAATGATCAGCCAGCAGTCACGACGATAATGGAGTCCTCCAGTGCGTCGTTAACTTTTGCAAAGTTTTCATTTGGTCGGAACGATGGCTTTTGAAAAATCTCTCATTTTTTATTATTATTATCATCATCATTATTTGTTTCAAACAAAAATTTATTTCAATTTTATTTCTTTTTAACTTTTATTATTATCATTATTATTTTTTGTTGAAAGAATATGTTCTTTTATATGATTCAATTTTTTCAACATAATATATTTTATTTTTATTTTATAATAAAATAAATGCGAAATTGAAAATTTAATAATAAATGAAGGAATTGAATGAATTTTTTCAGATGATTTTTGAGTGGCAGAGGAGTTGTGATAGAAAAATGATCGAAACATCCAACGAATGTGACTAAGATGAACACATTAGTAGGTAACTGATTCAGCCCAACACGATCTTATGAATCGAGGAATGTAAAGTATCCCGAGCGTCGTTCGTTACACGCGTGCCTCATTTGCGAAACGATCTCAAGTGACACTTAACGTAAACGTTGCTCACTCAGAGAACCAGTCTGTTGCAGCTGCGATTAACCGATAACTTGATGAACAACTAAAACGACACGCGAGCTAAATAATGGAAGAGGCGCGGAATAGATCGGTCGCGGCAGTCGAATGATCACGATAATCTCAATTAATTTTCAATGGTGATGACAAATAATGCGATTACTTGCCGATTACGATCAAGTTCGGGGAATTGGGTTCGGTTAAAATTATCAATCGCTTTTGATACTCGCAACGGCGTAATTGGCCTAATCGTCGCGGGGGAACGTGTATCTCGCGATAATTAATTTGGTGATTAATTTCTTCATTCGAGACTTTGCAGCGGCGCGACGTGAATTAAGATTTACGGTACCATCGCTAATTGGATCGGAATAATGTTTCAATTATGTTATGTTTACGCGGCGTCGTAAAAAATAATGGAACGCTACGATTGCCTACGAGCGGAGTCGTTCGTTGGCCTTTGTAAGTTCAGAAATATTTACAAGTGCTATTTCGTGACGTCGGGTTTCTCGTTACAAAAGGCAACGTTATGGCGTTTCTGCGGCATTTAAACACAGAATACGACTGCAAGGTGCCAGTCGCAGCGCTGCGGATCGTGAAAATAAATTCGTCGGTAACAGAGTGCTCCCTCCGGCACTGCCCGTTGCAAAATTCACTTTAGATTAGTGCTGTGGCTACTCTGCGTCATTGCAGTTTTCTCTTTAGGTCGTTAGAACAGGAGCATTGCCGCGTGTCCTAATAGAATCGCAACACGGAGGCTCTGAAAAGCGTCCGACCGAGTTACCAACCGCAGGCGCACCGAGCTATATAAGGGGTGATTGAGGAAAGGGGCACTGCGAGAAACTAGAGAACAAGGGAAAGCTCGTTACGCGCCGGCTATTCCTACTCGATTTGACGTGCCTCGTTCGTTCTTTTTATCCTCCAAAGGCCGCAGAGGAGCTTATTACAACGTTGATGTTAATGGTTCAACAAGAAAATCGAATCCAACTTAAATCCCAACCAGTTCCTCTTCACGATCTCCAAAGTATTCTCGCATCGATCACGAATTTGAGCTTCTCTGCTTTCGAGCTCTCTGGCAAAAAGTTTTGATTCGTGTTACGGCAAAAAAATTTAGGTGCCCCCGAAACGAAACAAAAAAAAAAAACGGATCAAGTGAAAATTGTAACGTGATTCGATTACGCTTTCTCAATGCACAATTTCATTACAGTAATACTGATCTGAATGCGACTCCAAATTTACCCCATCAGTTATATGAAAAGTCCATTTTCTCATTGACACCGAAAGGCGTGTGCATTCTTTCCAAATTAAAATTTTTTTCTAAGTGAAAAATTTGGATTGGCAAAAATATTCTTTCAGCATGAAATTTTTAACCATGCCAAACTTTTGAATTTGTATCCAATCTAAGTTAAAATCGAAGGTGAAATTATTCGATGCAATTTTAATCGCTCAGTGTGCAGTAAATGTGATTGAAAATTAAATTTTTTCACAGTATAAACTGTCCAAAATAGATATTAACTGCCAAATTCAATAACAATCGAAAAGAAGAATTCATAAAAAATTCAATTAACTCTTCTCTTTTTCTTTGTAAAAATTAAAATATCTGGCACACATAACTTATTTACATATCAATTGGCCCGATGATGCTTTTTATTTTGATCGCGCGCCCCTCGTGCATTGATACGAATTCTTTGTTTTGCATGAAAAATTAATGTAACCCAATTATTCGACGCGAGCATCATCTTCTTGAGAAAATTGTATCTTACAGTGTACCACCTCTGACAATAATAAGATAATACAGAGTAATAAACATTAAGTCATGAAATACGGTCGGACGAGCGTGACCGTTTTAGCGGGCATAGTAGGTCGATTGACAAGTGGCTGCAGCGGAGCCTCGAGAAATGGAACGATGTGCGCGAGTTTGGGAAAGGTAATCGCGCGTCATACTTAACGAGGGCCAGTCAAGTGCCTCGCCGGGTCCCTTACATCCTCGCCCTGCGCTCCGTCAGCTCGTAGGCTCGATTCTCTGTTTATCTTTATCTCTTTTGCTTTAGTTTGTCGGCTCGCGGCTCCGCATCGTGATTACAGGGTACCCACCACTCACCTCGGAACTCGGGTGGTCTGTCTTACCTATACCCATGGTGTGTGCGAACACGAGCAAACGGGAATATATCCAACGACTATATCGTCCCCTCCTTCCTTCTCTCTCTCTTTCTCTCGTTCGGGCTGCCTTTTTTCTTCGCTGTCACGCCTCTTCGTTTCGCGCTATATTGCTAAATATTTGCTGTCTTTCTCGACACGGTGCCGACGGACGAAAGGTACTCTCTCGCACTAACTACCTAAGCCTTATTAGCCATATAGCCAATGCGAAAAGGTAGTTGTAGACGCTCAACTGATGTGTTAATCAGCCACCAGGCTGCTCACGAAAATGGATTAGGAGAAATTTGAGAAAGATATATGGATATATAGTACATTTTTATTAGCCCGAGCAGAGACCGCCGCGCGCTCGAATTCATATCTCGGCCGATCCAGAAATTGATTATTATTTTATCGTCGTTTGCAAAAAATAGGCCCGTCATTAACTTTGTAACTGGTCAATCTTCACTTTAACAAGGCTCGCTCGAAATTAGTTATAATTGATATATTATCGACTCCAAATTGTCAAACATGATGGTTATGAATCCAGGCTTGAATTTTACGACGATAATTATGATTTATGCCCGTTCTTCTTTTTTTTTCGTTTCTCCACTGATAATCGCACGAAAATGTTCGGCACAAAAAAAGGTACACTATTTTTTGCGCCACAACAAACATCATAATGATAAGTTAATTTTTTGATGCAGTGTATCGAAAACAAATATGAAATTTTTGTTTCTTCAACGGCTCTGGGTGTTTTTATACATAAACGTATTTTGTCACTACGGTTACAAATAAATGTCAAGATGATACATAAAGGAAATAAAAATGAAAGTCGGATCCTCGTACTTGGCAGTCGTAGAATTTTTAATCTACTCCGGAGTTGTTTGCAAGTGCCGTGATTTACGAAAAGGCATGTATTTGCTGAGTGGTTTGACGGCCAAAGCACCATGGTTGTACCACACCTTGTACCACGTATAACGAGAACTACGTTCTTGAACGACAAGTTATAAAGCTGTTGATTAGATTCGTGTCTGTAGAGTAAATTTGTCAGAAAAAAGGTGCTTCAAAGATTAAACGATGTCTTAGTAGTTATATTTGATAAATATCAACTTTTACGAGCAAAAGTGCTTGCACAATTTAGAGCTCTTTTTCACGATCACAACAATCAACTATTCACAACTCCCACGGCAAATTTAATAACATTCTAATTCAATTTCCAAAAAGTAAATTAAATCATTCAGATTAAATTTAATAACAATTCAAATTACATTGCAAGTTATCTCACAAAAGCTATTTATTGTTTATTTAATTACAAAAAAGAAACAAACAACTCAATTGAATGATATTATTATTTTTATTTAATTTTATTCCCTATATAATGCATTCATTCTTTTATTCATTTTTTTCAGTTTTACGAGAAACTGAATATTATAGAAGAAATAGCGCTATAAAAAGATTAAGTTACAGTCTAGGATAAAATGTTATCGTTTTTAATTCGTATTTCTGAAATGTAAGACCAAAATCGTTTTTCATTTCACGTTTCAACTGAAATCTGATGTTTGGTTTTTCAGTTGAAAACTGAAGATATTTTCATCAAAGCTTTCACTGACCATTTCAAAATTAAAATATCTTGATTTTGTGACAGTGAAAGAATTCAAAATTCAGTTCGTAATAAATACACTGACATGTACAATGTATTTAAAATTACAATAAAAAAAATCAGTACAACTGGTTGAAGGTAGAAGCGAGTCGGCGCGTTGTGTTTATTTTTGTAGCTAAGCGTAGGATCATTGGAGCATTCTAATTCGATTGGTGGTCAAGTGGAAAATGACAGGTAACTGTGTCCACTCAATCAAGGTTGAATTTTGGACGATACTTGGACTGCAGAAGAATGGCATACAAAAGTGAGCGTTGCAAAGGAGTTTAAAGTGCGAGTCGAACAAGTTTAGGACTGGTCTGGCGCGGGGGCGGCTCTTCCTCGCTTGAACGGAGACCACCGTGTTTGCGACAGGTGCGAGTAGCCACCGTGCTCGAATGCATAAGGCTAACACCATTACCCCAGCCCCACGATCTCCTTACCATCGACTACTCTTCCATATCCCTACCTACCTACCAACCTACCAACCCACCTTTTCATATAGTATACCTTCCCGCTTCTTTTCCTTCACGCATACGCGCCTTCGTTGCTTCTCCCACCTCCGGCTCTGATCCCCGTGTCGCCGATGTCTCTATTCCGTCCGTCTGGTATCGCTATGCTCTCATCTTCACATAATCTACTACACACATTAGTTCGCACCTGGACTGTGTGCTACTCCCTCTTTCACATAATATTGTTTCCATTTCAAATTGTCTTCTCACGTTTAATAGTATCTGTGAATTGCACAAATAAACGTTCTGAAAAACATACAAAAATTCAATTATAGTCATTAATTTACACAGGAAGCAAATAAAAAAAATAAGTCAACGCAATTATCAAAAAATTAAAAAATAGAACAAAAATAGTGATCCTGGAAGATAAAATTTTAATCAGACAGTGCGGGCTATTTTGTGAATTGAAAAACGTTTGAAAAATTGAATGATTCAATTTTGGTATCAACAGGTTAAAAATTAAAGCCATCATCAAATATTAAAATTTGATCTTGAATAAAAAATATACTAAATTAGCGAACATAAAAAAATGCGCGAAATAATAATGATACGGAAATATAACGTCTGTAATTAGACCGGGTTTTATGATTTGAATGTTGATGAACAAAATAATTAACGTTTTAACGCAACTCTTGAATAAAAATGTCGCATCCAGTGGAGCGCGAAAATAAGACTCGACTGTTCGTACTTTAGAATGATGTGTGGTGTCTCGATTTTCATTTCGCAACGCACGAGAGAGCTTCACGAGGGCAGCTGCTGCAATCGCGTCGCGTGTTTCGTCGCCGGGCGACGACCTCTTTGCGAACAAGCACGCGCCGTAAGCCGCCAGAGAGCAGAATAGTCTCAGTCACTATCCTTCTGCTCTTTTTTATGCTTTCTTTCCGCGCCGTACCACGTTCTCTAACCTATTCGCGAATCTTTCCGAAATCACGAAACAGCCACCAGTCCTCCGGAGAGATTGATCGCGCCATTAGTCCAAGTCTCGAGGAGCAATGAAAATCATCCTGAAAATGCTCACAACTTACGACAGCTGATTGATTCTCGTCATTTGTCAGTTTGCATTATCTGATATTCATTTGTCTTCTACAAAATATTATTACCCGATTAATTTAATCCTAACCATCTTACATTCTGTCAATAAGAATCTGACGGTTTGATTTTCACTCAACTTTTCTCTACAAAATGCAAGATCTTCGTTTATTAACTTTTCATATCAAGACATTTGACTTTCAACTGGACATTTGACTTTCAACTGGACATTTGACTGGTCTGAAAATATGAAATTCATTTGATTCAAAGTTATAAAAGAATTTAATTGGTGACGAATTTATTGAACTGACCAAAAAAGATATATACAACTGGAAGAGCTGATCAAGCGGCTGAATTAATTGGGATCAAAAGTGAGAGACCATAAGTACCGTCGATTGGCGTTGAATAATGATTAATGATGTTTTTTAATAACAATCGAAACAGCTCGTTGGATGAATCGAACACGTATATCACAGTCACTAGAGAATGGTACGCGATGTGCCATGTATGCGCATCCAAGGGAGCCAAGGGAACAGTAACGGCTTGACAATTATCACCCGAACCTAAATGCATTCTCCTGGGAACAACGATCCGCTGTGGCATCGAATGCACGTGCCACCATATGTGGCACTGTGCTTCGGTATCACTATGTTGTGACGCACTGCCACTCGACATACATTCGAATAACACGAGTCAAGCTCAATTCACCAATCTCCCCTCGACAGGTAAATACACGAACAAGAACAATTAATAATTTTGTAAGAGAGGCACTGATTTGACGAGAATTCCCTCGCTCCTCAAATTGGTCATCCGTTCATATCTCCACTTTCTGAACTTTGATTTTATCTGCAACACGAAGCATCTTTTTTCCATCGTACCAAAATTTGCAATACAAAAATCTAATCAGAACCCATTGCAATTGTTTACCATTTCATGGTGTCAAAGGGAATCTGGGCCCTAACGTCACACATTATTTAGCAGGACATGATTAAACATTTAGCAGGACACATTACATGACGTCTAAATTACCAGAACACTTTTTCCAAGTGTTCTGGTAATTCCAAAATTTCATAAAATTTAATTTGGAGGTGAAATTCAAGTAAAACATCTGCATGGTGAAGTATTAAATAAATATTATATATCGTAAGATTTAAATAATAAAAAAATTGATTCACAAAAATTGTTATATACAAAAAATGTAGACGATAAAAAATTGTTGAAGAAATCAGTCGAGGTTTTGAAAGGATGGAAATAATGTCTTAATTCAAGATAGAAATAAGAAAGGATATTTCATCCAGCTTTTTTCTTATCGAAGCTGGTAGACAAAGATATATGCTGTATTTTTCTCAGCCGATGAGAACCGCGACCCTCAATAAATCATGCGACTCCGCGTGAAATCGTAAATGCATCGTAATAGTCTCGCCACCCACCATGTGGCAAATCATGCCGTCTAATGAAAAAACGCGAAACAGTTTCGTCGAGCTGCGCCACGCCATTTCTTTTGGGGATCCCCGCTCAAGTTCCTTGGTGGACACAGACTTTCTTCGATACACTTCAAGATCGTTTGCGAAAACTTGTATCCTTCCCACCATTCCAAAAAAAATCACTTTCCATAATTTTGTTCTTTCTTTTCAAGTTTTTTGTTTCAAGATTGACAGTCGTTAAAAACTTTTTCAGTTTGATCTATTTTTTTTTCGTTTCTTTTCAATTAATTTAAAAACTCAAATTGAAAAAATAATTTGGATAAATTTTACAAAACGTTGGAACGTTTTGAAACGTCTAAATTGTTTTTTTATTGACAATGTTTTTCAACTGTTTTTCATTTTCAATGTTGCTGCAGTAGCTATCAGGTTTATTTTTATTACGAGGTACAAGATCTGTTCTGAACATAATTCAAAAAAAGTAATTCATATAATTTAATATTCAAAGTGGATTTTCTCTCCGCTGAAATCACAAAAGGTATATAGTATGCTAGTTATTTTGGTTTGATGAAAACTAGACTCCACGGAACCGTCAAGTGCCACGTTTTCGTGTTCTCAATATACGACAACGATTTAGGTAAGTAACACAGAGTCCTAGAATATGAGAACGTACGGAAGAAAATATTTTGAGAGGCTTCCTAAGGAGTATGGCATCCGTGATCGCGCCGCACACCAGTTTGTCAAATATCGCGAGAGCCAAGTCTTTTCATCACGTCATATTTTCGTTTTCTCTCCTTTTTGCCCAGAATGTCCGTAGACTTTCTCAGAGTATTTTGTTTGCGTTATCGTAGCTTGGCACTCTTTTTATCTTCGGAATTGCGCCATTGCGAGAAACGTACGAAATATCAATTTCCCAGTCGAATAATGTTGCTCCTCGCGCCAACTCTTCCGGAAGAGTGCCCCTCGCAAATTTGTCAAAGTTTGATGGCGTGTGTAATTTGAATTCACGTCTCTCTCTCTCTCTCTCGCTTTCGTTTTATTTATTATACTCTCTGTCAGTTTTTATTATAGTTATATTCATGCTTTGGAGGAACAATAAAAGGGTTGCGAGAGCCCGAAGATACATCTCGACCGATTTTCTATCAACTGACTTTGACTCCAAGTTGTTATAATGCTCGCCATCCGACTCGTGCCAATATTTGTTCGTGTAACAAGTGACTCGTCCCGTACGAGTTTCTCGATTTTTCCTGACTCACGTTTGTCCTTTCATCCGCGATAATTCACCGACGAACTGACTAAACACCATTCGAGAGAGCCCCGAAAGAAGGTGCCTTCGTTTCTCAAAGATTAAAAACCAATATTGACTCTCGGATAAAGCGACGGAGATTGGCGCTCGCGCAAATGAACTCGAATGTAAATGTAATACGCTGTTAGGCAGAGAGAGCTTGTCAGGGAAATACGTGTAGGTGTTAAAGTAGGCTTCTGTGCGAACAGAAAACGAAGACGCCGAGGAAAGAGAGATGCAACGGATTGGCGCGTGCCAGGTGTACTGCCTGCAACAAAACCATCCCTGTTCCACTCGGACCTCGCGGCCTTTTCAGCCGGAAGTCAGCCAATTGGCGTAGGGGAGCTCGCATAAAAAACACAAAGAGACGTGTGCCTTCACAAATATAATCAGCACCGCCTGTCCACACGAGCCTCATGTTGATTTATTGATAAAAATATTTTGTACGGAATCAAACCAAACAACGTCTCTTAAATATAAAATTTTCGATGTATTCAGAGTTACTAAAAATATAATAATAGAAATATGTTATGAAGTAAATCGACCAAAAAGCACACACTTCGAATGACGTGAAAAAGAGTAGAGTTTGACACTTCAGATCGAAAACTGGCACAGTTCAATTTTTAGATAAAAAACATCAACTTCATATAATTGAGACGAATGAAAAAGTGTTAGAGCTTTGAACATGTCAATTATTTGATCAGTTCCAATTTCAAATTCCGATAAATTAGTGAGGAAAAGAGTTTGTAATTAAATTAACAAATTGAATTATATATATAAGATTATTTTTTTCAATTTTTTGTCGATGCTAATTGTAATTAAATTCACCCTTTTTTAATTGTGAAAGAATTGAATTCAAAAGATTGTTAAATGAAATTTTTCCGAATAAGAACAGGAATATCTAATTGTGAGAATAATAAAATGATAAATGGTCAATTTATAGCAAAAGAAATTGTTGATGTTTTTTATTACACTTTTCAATTGAGTGGCAATCAATAACACTGTGCGACTTACCATTCGAAGAATCTATGAGAAAATAATAGATCTAGAATTTCCAACCGATAAAATCCAACTGTTAATATTCCCAACATTTTCATCGCAAATACGTTTGCCATATACGTGTTTGTAATCAATACCAAATGATTGACGCTGCAAAATTTATTTCAACGGGTTACTATTATTATTGAAATAGTTTTTTTTTCTAGATTCTCATTTGTGTTTGTAACGGAATACTCTGCATAACAGCATACTCGACGTTCCAACAGTTACAACACATAGTCTTGCATAGTTCGCAACGAATATTCAAAAAATATTAATCAACAGTCTCTCGTAATATTATTGAATTTTTTATTGTTTTACATTCATGAGAATATGTTCGTCAGGAATAAATTTGAAATATGTTTTGGTAACTGAAATTAAAAAAAATCTCTTTTTTTACACCGATCAAATAATGGTGCTCACATAAAAATTCCAATGAATTTCAAATACAGATTTGCATAAAGGTCACTAACTCATCATGTTTGATTTATGACCTCATCCTATGATTTTCTATCAGAGCGTCAATTTTCCGGGCCATTTAATTAGCACCTTTATGAGAGTCACTTTTTCATACGCAGCATTGAGAGACCGAAAGGTTGTTTTTTTTTTTTTTTTTTTGAAAGCTTAGGTTAGTAAGAGGAAAGAAGGAAGAAAGCTAAGAAGGGCCTCTAACCTGAGTCGCGTGCCAGTGGCCATGAATAGACTATCCCTCCTCTTTGGTACGCGTCTCGCCCTTGATCCTTCTCGCCCTGCCAAGACCATCAACCCCCCTCGTGCGCCTAGCAGCCAATCCATAAATATCCTAATGGGACTAAACTGTCTCTCTAGCCACCGTTTTTAAACCGACGCCATGAATGAGTCTGTAACTCCTCGCCTTCTGCTAAATTGCTTTTAACTCCCCGATAAAATGAGAGAACGTCCCAACCGTTCACCCTTGAAATCACTTTTCATTCATACAAATCAAAAAAGAGTACCAAGAGCGTTAAATATATTTTTCATACAAAGAAGTCGCGTCGGAGTCATCAATTCCCCCCCCCCCCACCACAAAAACACGATTTCGTACAATTCAAACTTATTTTTTTAAAACCAAATTTTAATTTGTACAAACTTGTTTTTTTGAAGTTTAAAATTTTAGTTTGAACAAGCGAAGAAAAAATTATTCCAAGTGCTTGTCGCAATCTATTATTCGTGCACTTAATTTTCACAATCGAGTGATTAAACTTTCGTAAGCCATAAAAACTGGCATTCCACAAAAACCTTTCCACGAAATCACCGAGGGTTTTTCTCCATAAGCTCCATATTTATTAAGATTCCCGAGGGCTTATAAGTACTGCGAGTAATTTAATGTGGGGTCCATCAAATGGCCATTGATTTGTTACGGCCTAAAATACGTGCAAGTTCTTGTCTCGTAGTAACCTGCACGTTTGTTCTTCAACTGCATTCCGTTGTTTCGGGATTCGATTTAAACTTTTGCTGGTGTGCGGCGCCATAGAGCAAAAGAGAATGAGGCAAAGAGGAGTGCCCAGCGGAGAAAAGAATACGGCGTACGAGACCAAAGTGGACTCTGCGCGAGGAAAACGAAAAATAAAACAAGTACGCGAACGAAAAGTACAACTGGAAGCAATTTGACTAGTACCAAAAAGTACCGGCGTGCGATACAATTAGTGTTTCATATCATTGCTCCACTCATTTCCTTTTTCATTGATCTGAATTATTCTCTAGCGACCTTTTTTGTTGCACTTTTCACGTTCTCATTTCCAGATTGAAACTGGAACTTTCGTGCGCTAGTTCGTTTAATTTACACTTCATCTAATACTTATGTGCACCTAACGCTTCTGAGAAACGCGCATTACAGACATAGCGAGCAAATAAAATTCACGCGAATGGAAAAAAGAGCGAACACTAATCGAAATTTGATGCAGAATTTTGATTGCGACCACATGCAGTTAAAACTTAAGCAGTAACTGCAGTAACAACTTATGCGGTTCAAAATCCGAACCTAATTGCATGTCAAAGTCAAGTCTTATAGAATTATCTTATATATCTTTAATGGAGATTTTAGTAGCATTCTAATTAGGAGTTACATACTTTATTTATTATACGCTGCAAGTAATTCCCATTAAGTCACGCTAAAGTATCTTAAAAATGTCTACCAAAATTCCCTGAAAATGACTGAATTTGAAACGCTTAAACTTCTTAAATTAAGACATTAATGTCTCAGATCATTAAATCTTTTGGAAACGACTTCAAATCATTTACCAAAAGTTTTTTCACTTAAGATACTTATTTTTACATCTTTTTTTCACAATCTATTTTTAAGTATCTTTGAGAAATATATTGTTAACGTACAATAACATTAAATTTTATAATTTTCAAGAAATTTATTAGTGGCAATGAATTCTTTTTTAAATAAAAGTTGGACTAGAAAGTAATGATAGGATAGAAGAGTTTTTTGTTTAATTACAAAATGTTACATAGTGTGAAAAGTCGACACATACCATCTTGTTCAAACAAGGTGAACAACGGATGCAAATTAAAATTTCGGGATAGGGTAGCCATTAATTTCAGTGCAATGACCGGTCGAATTCACAAGGTGGACCCGTCGCTCCGAATAAAATAAAAGCATGAGCTGTTTGCCTCGACGGCAAATTTAATATCATCGAACATCCAAGCTAAACGTTAATTATGAAAAAAACTCGTAATTTTTACATCGAACCATATATTATATTGGTACTAAGAGTTTTAAATTACAAAAGACAATTACTTTTAATCATTATTCGAAAATTGGGAGCAGTCACGTTTACGATAGTGAAATCGCCCATAAATGCAATACATGTATTATTGAATAATTTATACCGAAGATGAACAAAATATTTACTACACCCAAGATACCGCGAACATATACACTAATCGTTGTTATTAATGACGTATCTACCATTATATATTCGACGGGCAAATGCGCGAGTGTGTGTATATGTGTGTATGTATGTGTGTGTTATGGTCACACGTGGAAACAAACTACGCGTATCAAAGATACATATTGATGAGAAAATTGTGGTTACCATGAAATGTTGATGGAATCATGTCAGAATGAAATTTCAAAACACTCAGCACGTGTCGAAGTATATCAAAAGCCGCCGGTGCTTCGTTGCGATTGTTTCCGAAGCGCGCTTCCAAACTACCCGTTGTGACATGCTGTAATTGAATCATTTGGTTTCCATTGATTAATCCGACTCCTGAGCAGACGACCAGTTAGTTTCAACAACTGAAAAGAAGATATATTAAAATGCATATTTTAAAAACCATCACGCTTTGTTAAATCAAATAATTTTTTATAAATGCAATTTCGCTCATCCATTTTTATGCGGTACTGTGAGACGAAATATTAAATTTTACAGTGATAAAAATACTAACAATAGATAAAAAATTGGTACTAAAACTTTGTACAAGTTTTCACCCAAAAAATTTATTTCACCGCATAAAATAGTAGATTGAAAATTGTGTAAATTTGTGGCACCCATCGTATATACGTATTCACATAATTTCGAATATATCCATGCTCATAAAATTTCAAGCGCTGATATGTGAAAAAATTTATGCAACGTGAAGTACGATCCAATCCCTTTTATCTTTAAACCTACATCATATTTTTTTAAGAACACGTTATATAGACTCTGGAAACAGGATTTTGATCTAATTTCGATTGCAATTTTGACGATCACGTTTCGAGTTGCAAAAAGAATAGAAAGAAAGGATCGAGACACTCGAACAAAATTCGCTCGCAAGTTCCTATTTATCTTGCCATAACGTGCACCTGAATCCCCGATTATTATTTGGAATTAAATCTGCCGTCCGGAACTTCATCCAAGACTCGAATCTGAAAGCCAAGTGCGTTTAATATTTATCGAATAAATAATCCGGCTAAAAAGGTGGGTTTTTTCGCAAGCTGTTTAGTCGGGTCGCTCGTTGGTGCACACACGAAATCATGAATGCCATTTCGGGTGGCACTTCCGCCAGGCAGCGCCGCTGCGACGTCGGCGTCGCAACGCCGAAAGCGCGACATTTGCTGCGCGCGCAGAGCCTTAACCGGCGTCCGCCAGGAGCGCTGGCTCTATGGCCGGCCTCGAGTACGCGAGCGGGCCGCTCAGTCTAATTTGAACCGCCGCGTGTGTCCGAGTTTATAGGTACGATTATCTTCTCGGCACGGCAGTCCCGCGACTTTTCACATTCGAGCCGAACAAATCGCGTCGCGCGAGGACGTGCTGCTGTGATCGGCGCAACGACAAGCGCTCGCAATTCGCGTGGAAAAACCGAAAAAAAATTTTTTTTTGCAATTTCACCCCCTCCCCTCTGTGAGAGGGAATGAGAATTAAAAAAAAAGTCGAACGGGATTGTTGAGAAAGTGTCGTTGAAAATTGATTGCGCGCAACAAGTTGTCTACGGCCGAGGATGACAAGTCATCACCGAAGATGACAAGTTACGTCACTGACCCCGTGGTCGGATGATCGGTGGATGTTGGTTCCGACGACGGGAACTCGGGTGGCAGATCGCGTGAATCGAGTGACACGAAGGTTGGTGTCCGCTGCGACACTATATTCGTACAGCGAACCCTGCTAGTGTCGTGAGTGTAACCAGACACCGGGCGGAGCGGAGAAAGGTTTGCGTAAACGCGCGTAGCGAGAATCTCGCGGTGTCGAAATGTCGGTTCCCTGGGTTCTCGGGAGCCGGAAATAGATAATCGTGAGAGCAGGCCGGTCCCAAACTCGGTGGTAGCAAATTGGCTGGCAACTCCTCGGGACCATGAGGGAGAAGCGAGACTGAGCGGGCACTTTCGCGAGTGCTCCAGCAGGTGCTCCAGCGACATGACAGCGATCTTCGGAGGCACCGATAAATCGAAACCGAAGATGGGCAAGCCTCGAGGAGTCGTCGCGGGGCTCGAGTGGTACATCTGAACAGCGGCTGCGGAGACACGTGGATGTGAGAAGGGCGAGAGCTCGGTTGACCCGTTGACCCCTGACGATGTGGCTGTGTCTGCTGGTGGCTGGGTTGTTGAGCGGCTGCGGTGCCCTGGCGCCTTCGGACGAGCTCGTCGCAGCCGCCAGCGAGGCCCAGTGGCGGTCGCGTCGCGTCGAGTCGAGTGGTGCGGTGGCGTTGGGTCCGCCGGCGCCGAGGCACCCTTTGGAGTACGCCGTGACCGAGTTGGGCGGGCCCCGGGAGCGCAGGAGCGGCCAGGGAGCGAAGAAGCGCAAGGTCCGCACGAAGGTCGAGTCGCCACGCGAACAGCGCCGCCGGTGCCGCGCGAAAAACAATTGCCGGGGCCGCAACTGGTGCCCGGACATGGACGTGGGGAACCGAGCGTACCTCGCGCCCACGGTGTTCGAGGGCAAGGCCCGGAGCATGTCCTCCGAGCGCAAGGCCGGCTCCAACTACGCGGTGACCTTCGAGGTCAAGCACGTCTACAAGAGCCAGCCGGGCTTCCAGCCGCTGCAGAAGAACGACAGCGTGCGTTTGCAGTTCCGCGACAAGGGTGCCCCTGGCAAGTCCACCGTCTGCAGTGACAATTACAGCAATGACGCGACCCACCGACAGCAGCAGGATAGTGGAGTGGTGCGCGCGAATATCAAACGGGGCAAAGTGTATCTAGTGTTTGTGAACCGCGTGGGACCCAGGAACTTTACGATCCTCGGCGAGCCGGTGATTCGCAGCAAGAAGAACGAACAAGCGGTTCAGGCCGTTGTTCGACCGGATTACGGTGAGTAGGTCGATTCTCACGCGCGCTCCTCTCTTTATCTCCCTCTCTCTCTTTCTCTCTCTCTTTCTGCGATCGAGCTACGCGTGTGGCAATGTGTGCCTGGGTGGCACTTTGTGGTGGCACGTGTGCGTGAAACGGACGACACGCACACTGCCCTGGACAGAGCGTTTTCCCGATTATACGGACAGGTGCACCTTGCCGCTGACATTTCATCAATTTGTCGTCGCTTAAAGACGGATTATGTTGCATAAATGGGTGTCCTGAAATGAAACTGGATCTTGTTACATTACTTCACAATTTTTTAGTCAAACTCGACGATGCCTGTTGATGCGACGAGTCGTAAAGTTTATGCTATTTTTTTCCAGTGGATGTCTTTAGACTCGCTCGCGTTTCAAATCACAACTCCTGAATTCTGTATGTTGAAAAATCTATAATGCTAAATTATACATCATATTGTAGAGATTATGGAATAATTTTGTAAATTCATATGAAGTTAATAACATCAATTGCAATATATTGGCCATATACATTTTTCAACAAATCATACATTGATTATAAATGTGTTTATTTGAACTGTATTTCATTTATCGACTACATATTGACATGTACAATATTTATGTCGCATAAATGGATTTTTGTCACAAATATATACTTACGATATCATAAATAGGTCACTTCATTATGAAGCAAAATTATATACTTCATATATGTTACATATATAGTTGACATTTATGGGCCATGAATGTGGTCATATATATATTTTCACTTGGGTCGCTGTAAATTGGCACACAAATTGTAAGATTATCCTATATATCATTTAATATTTGAAAAATTTTTGTAATATGAAAAAAAAAAAAATGTGCAATGTTGATTTGAATGTTGTCGTTTCTTGGTTTTCTTGATTCCTGTCTCAAAACGACAGAAAGTTTGGCTTTTTCATTTCCATTGTAAGATTGTGCAAATGCGCACACAAAGCAAAACATTTGTTTCAAAGGAGAAATGTTGGATTAGATGGAAACTCGTAGTTCATTCCTCTCGATAATGATTCGAAGTTTGTATATTTATGGCGCCATGCGCAGTTGTCTGTTATACTTGTCTCGACGAGCATCGTGACTAAGAACAAATCATTAAGTGAGTGCGTATGTACACGTTAGATGTACACATTGTCACTGCACCATCATGAACAAGGATTTGTACGGCAAACAAAGTGAAATAAAAATCTCTTGATCAATTAATTTATTAGCTAATTAATTCCAGAAGTTGATTAATCCTTCCTCCCAGGATTTAATAATAAAATTCAGCATTATATTTTCACCAGCACCGATTTACTTTCGCAGACACTTGAAATTGATTCGAGCAAGAAGTGACAGACGTACTTATCACTTAAATTAACATCCATTAAAATTTATCATTGAATACGGAGTGACAAATGACCGAATGAAAATCAGCGATTTACAACAAGTTCTCATCGTGCCATTATTTTAACTTTCCAAGCACGAAAATTTTAATTATAACACACAAATTTTGATTGATTTATAAGACATTTAATCGAAAAATAAAAAGGTGTTCCACTAAGATTCAGTTGATACGTTCAAAATTATAATACTTTTCAGGGGCGACGTTTTTAAAATAAAAAACAGACGATCTAGTAAAGTTTGAAATAAATAGGTTACAACGTGACAAACACGATATATTATGTGAGAAGTATATAAAAATAAATCGGGAAATGAACAGAAAAATAACGAGACTTGTATTAAAAGATCGTGGGTTTTTATTTTACAAAGTGTATTCAGTTATAAATCGTGGACATCAATACGAAAATGTGCTTCCACGAAACGAAGATGGAATCGTTTATTTGCAACGTGTAATTTTTCAAGATTGACCTTCGTATGATTAAAAGTAAGAAATTTAGATTTGTATAGTCTGGGCTAAATTAATATGTAAAATTATTCGTTCCACATAAGACAATTTATGTGCTTACACTCTGGTTTTCGTATCTCTTGCGTTTAGTGAAATTTCGAGTTATATACTTACAGCAACTCGGCCTAAATATATAAGAAGCGTTAACTCTAATTATACTTGCGTTACGAATTACACAGTTTACGCGAAGTGTTGAAACTTGCGAACGAAAACCCAAAAAATTTTGTTTTAGAAAGTCACGTGACAAATGGTCGCGACTTTAGAGAATAATCTTTTGCTATCAATTATCTTTATACCATGCGAAAAAAAAGTCACCAACCCACACAAAACATGATGCAGATTTGGAGCGTCGCAATTTAACTTTTGGCACCGACTTATCATATTTATGAGATTGTTTGCAAGAATATCTCCGAAACCATGACACTTTGTCGTCAAACAAATCATTTATGTGTGAAAAATTAATTTGTCTTAACCGCGTTACGTTTATGTAGAGTATTAGTTACACGATATTCAAATTAAAATACATAATCCGCGGAATAAAAAACTTGATTTTATAATTTATTCAACAGCATATTTCATTTCATTTTGTTGTAACCCCGGAAGTTAGAAAAACATATTAGACAACATTCTCCAAAGTTGATAAAAATCAACTTTTTATAGTGGGCAAATACAAAGTTGATCATTAAAGAAAGTCGGTGCAAAAACTTCGCAATAAAGTTTTTAAATAAATAAAAAACCGCAAAATTGAGAAAAAAAATCTTTTTACTTTCATTTTGTAAAAAAGTTTTTATGCATCTAGTGAAAAGTAATTTTTTCACCTACTTTGGGGTCTATTAGTTTAATTTTTTTTTCAATAGTCGACGGATTTTTGCTTGTTCATATTATAAGAAATACTACGTATATTTATTCAATAATATATTTATTTTACCCGTGGTATAAAAAAAATTTCAGTTCGTGCCGAACATGCAATAAATAAAATCGATTTCGTGTAACGTTTTTTGCTTTTCAATATTTTATCCGTGGAATACGCTTCTATTCACCTGAAAAATAACGAGATTTAATGTTTTTTTATGTATTTAAACTTATTTATGGTATAGCTATAGACAAGTCAAAAAGTACTCGAAAAACAATGCGGGTGATAAATAACAAATAATTTTTACAATATCAGTCGGATAAATCGTCTATATGACAATTATTGTACAGAAATGAAAAAATGACATTTTTTCGTCCCCTTCTATTCGTTGTAAAAAAAAACAGTCTGACATTATTTTTAGAGATTTTATTTTAAACTTGACTGATATAATTTACATAATTGAATTGTGTAATCAGAATGGTTCTACATCTCCACCATTTTTCCAAATCATTCAATTATTCAAATCTTGATCTGTAACAATTTTGAATTGTGATAAAACATTGAATTTATTCAAGTGCCCGAATGAGCTCTAACTGCCCTTATATTATAACTCATTCCAATTTTGTTTGACGATTCTTTTATTTTGCATAAAAACTCGAGAACGTTACAGAACGTTCGTTTTCATCGAACCTCTTTGTAATAAAAAAACCTGATCATGCACGCAAGAGGTCGTAACTCAATCCCGTTGAATATCTCTTGAGTCGACAAACGAGCGTCAACTGAGGATATAATCTCATCAAATCGGTTGCATGAAACGCTGTTAATGAATCGATGAAAGTCAAAGGACTCGGCAACGAGGTGATGTGTTGCGTAGGGCGTCTTGGAACGGCGCGCTCTAATGGCAGCCGACACCTGCGATTCACGAGTGCGACGCTCGGATTGAGCGTCGGATTCCGTGACGACATCTCTCGGGGGGGCAAGAAGACAGGCTCGCTTTCAGCGTGATTTATGACGCCCGAAAGTGGCGAGAAAGCTTGCGGGTTAAACTTTGATATGTCGAGCACCTCGCGCACAGCCGAACGTTTCAAAACTCTGGCGGCGTGCGTGGCCGCCAATGGGATCGCAAAAGTCTTCTCTCGTCTTATCTTGGTGCGCCGACTGTAGCCGCTTGCTGATGTTTATGCTATTTTCGCGCGCGCCTCGCAAGACCAACTCGGCCGAGTTAAATGACTCGTTATCCGATGAGAAACAAGGTTTCGGTGGTTGATTCAATTGAGCGAATTAATTCGCACAGTGTCTGCGCCCTGAATGAACGCTGACTGTGAAAAAAATTGTAAGCGAAATTAAGGAATTAGTCTCGCGTTCGAGTATTTTTGGTAAACTCTACTAATTACTCGAGCGCGGGGAATCCCAGCGCTACTTCTGCCCAGACATTCTTTGTAATTTTAAGGATACTTAAATGTGCACGCTTGGAATTATTGCTTCAAATAATGTTTATTATCTCAGCTCGTGAAAGCCGTGCTGGATCATCTTGCTCGGTGATTGGTCGGAATGATCACGTGACTCCTAACTATTTTATTCAATTCAGAATTGGTTGATGAAAAATTAATCTCATATTGATTCACAAAATATATACTTTTTTTGAATTGAATATAAAAATATGCACAATTTTTTTTATGAAAATCATTTAACCATTGGATTTTAATTAAATACCAATTTCGAAATTAAAAATGTAAACAAAAAAATTATTACAAAATGGTATTTTATGAAAAAAGTATTTATTCAAAATTTTTTATAATTTCGTGTATTACAGTTGTTTTTGATGAACGAAATTTAAAACGTATTTCAATATGAATTTGTCGGTAGTAAGAACTGAAGAAAAGCAACAATAAAAAGTGATGCGCGGTAAAAATATGATGCAAGTCCTCTCTAAGCATTTAAATGTATTTTAGGTATGGACACAGCTTGGTACGTGCCTTGCGTACTTACGTACAAGCATAGCACAGTTTGCCTTTACTCTTCGTCTCTTTGTAGTACCTCGCCCCGAAAATTACCCTTCATACATCTTGGTAGTTTAAACACAAACACTCAAAACACGCGTGTATCAGCCGCCGACAAACACAAACATATGGTTTCACCCAAAGTGACAACAAACAGAATTTTTTATCTGAAAAACACATTCAATGGGTAATTTCTGTAGATGGAAGCCATGATCGTGGATATTGTAAAAAAATTGTTCGTGCTTTGGTTTCGATTGTTTTCAATCAATCCGGAGTAACAAAAACTTTCAATTCCTAAAAAGAATCGAGTTTTTCTCTCAAAATACCAAAATAAATGGAAATATTTATACTGAATGTTGGATTTGACGTTCATAATAATCTCGATGGAACTTATAAAAATCAATATCAACCGGAGATTATTTATAAACTTCAAAGAATTCCAATGATCAAATAACTTTGACGCGCTGATAAATCCAGTCTCAACATTCGGCTTAATTACATGCAACGGGATCAAAAATGTGTAAATGCACCGAGACTTATGCTCGCACTTATTCTCATCATATTAAAAGTACACGTCAAGAGTGCGCATCGCAGACAATAATTGAGATCAATTAGTTCTGACAGCACTTCGCTACTGCGGGACAGAAAATAGTGCAGACTGAAAAGTGATGTAATTTGATCAATGCTCATCTGCTCACTCGGTAGGCACGGTCCCTATAATACTTCATTATGAAATTTCAAATTATCCCTTTCTTCTCCTACTTACGGAAGATAATCACAAGATAGTTAGGCTTGTCAAACTTCATCATGAAGCCGTGATTACTTGTCTAAACTAAGCTAAGTAATGGAATCAGTCAATTCAAGTTTCGTCGCTTGTTAGTAAGCGCTCTAGCTTATGAAAAAAAAATTTGCTCTGTTCAGAAAGTTATATGACATGACGTTCTGTCGTTGAATAAAGTGATAAAGAAAATGGTAGGGAGTCACAATGTCCAAACAATAATATGCAAGTACTTTGATGCTTCATAATTCTTATGTCTACTTTTGTATCAACAGTCATTTTTTTCATCGTTCTTTGTATAAAATTAACTGACATGTTTAAAAAGTGCATTAAAAAATAAATATCAATCAACCGATTTTCAATTTTTCTTTCCAAAATGAGAAAAATATTTTTTAATGCAGTCGATAATTATATTTTAAAATTAAAAGTACTTTGTACTTTAATAATCAAATAACATTTAAACGTGAAGTTGATTATTTATATTGAAATAAAAGAAAATTGCAGGCAATATTGCGTGTGCTGAACTCTGTTGGCACTTGCAGGGCCGGGCACACACGTGGCCACGATAAATAGCGCAATATAAGGAAACAACAGAGCGCGCTAAAATTGCGTCGGTCGTTGTTTTGTCGTGCAATCGCGAGAAGACAACCTACTTAGCCAAAATGGAAAACACGCGCGTCACAGAGTCAAACGAAAAACCCATCTCCACAAGTCCGACGAGTATCGGACGTCGCCCTAAAAGACAGTTGTTACGCGCGAAAAGAAACTGCGGGCAACGTCGCTCGCGTCTGGCCGAGAGAGAAGTTCACACAAGTATAAACACACGCCGGGTTTCGAAAGCGTAATTTTATTACTTCGACGTCTTTCGCCGAAGCGGGCAAATATGCGGGCTTTTTTCAAACGCCAGGCGGAGCGTTTTAATTTTAATTTCAAATTACGTTCGGACATGCGCCTTTTTAATGACTTCCATTGTTTTTTGCGGATGATTATTTATCAACCGATTCCAACGAGTCAGCAAATTTACTTTTTTTTCTTTTTCATTCTTTCGTTTTTTTTCCATCGGGCAGAATTTTCGTGTGCAAGTTTCAACTGGCGCAAAAAATTTTGCGATGTAAATTTTTCACTGATAACGCCAGTCAAGAGATGGAAAGTTGTTTTTATAGAAAAATTCTATTCAATTCAAGCTTTATTAACTTGTGCCGATTTTCCTATTCATGTTATCTCTGTCCTTGTTTTGAAGTTTCGTCTTCCTCTTCTTTCTTCATTTCTCATTGCTTACGGTTGCATATAAGACAACAGAAGTAAGGACGGGTTTCCGATTAAGGCTTTATAATTGACGTCTCGGCCCCCTCCTTTTTTCGTTTAGTTTAGACGCACCACACGGAGAAAAATATAATTTGTTATTCTGCCGAAAAAACTATCTTGCGTTAACATTTTTTTGAAGTTAAAATTTTATTTGATCAATTTTTCATCTCCGTTCAAATAATTAGTTTCAATTAAATTATTACGTTAATTGAATTAAAATTATTATATCAGATTAAAAAAGAATGAATAATTAAAAGAACTTGAATAATGAACAAATATGAATTACAACTTATTATCAAATTTTACGAAGTTATTGGATACTAAAATAATTAATTCTATTTTTTTTAAAATTACATTTTTAATTACATTTTGATGAGTTTGAATTTTTGTTTGTTTTTACGAATTTTTAATATTTTCTCGTACAGCAAATGTAAGAACGGCTGGCGGGCCGCATACTACGGATCAACGAACCGCCCTGATCGAAATGCGCCACCTAAGTAAAAAGGAAAATATGCGTTCTTTGTTTGAGCTGTGCGAGCACGCGCAATTATACGCGCCGCGTAAATGCATCGTTTGTCATGTCTTTTGTATACAGTTATAAGTGTCTTTTTTTCCACTCAACGAAAAAAATCATTTACTCAAAAATTATCTCTCTAAATTATGACACAATTTCTTAATCAAATATCATCCCTCAAACGAATCTCCATGACTATAGAAAAAAGTATGTAAACAATTTTCCAAATTGATGTAAAATTCGATGAAAAATGTATATGACCAATTTTACTGCTGACGAATGGTGATTCAATCAAGATTTGCTCTTCATGTTTTACTTTAAGTATAAAAATGCGGAAAATAAGAGCATATAACTTTCGAGCATTTTTCGATATAGAACGCACATATATAGAATGGCCGATTATTTTTACGTAGGCGACTCGTTTCCGAGTTTATTATCACCTACGACCCCTTTTTCAAACCGCTCCTCGCATCGTGTTACAAAAATAGAAAAACACTAAAGTCCCGCGTCTCGCTCTTCCGCTTTGATTCTCGAGCGCAAGTTCGACACTCACTCTAGCAGAATTTACGATTCGAAAAGATTGGGGGAATAGCAATGAGGGGCTTATTCGCGTAACCTGCATGCGCAAATGCAACGGAAAAAAAGCTTCAAAAAATACGCACCGTTACGTAACGAACGCTCGCGTGTAAACTTGAACGCTTGAGTGCTTCGTGTAAGTGCGTTTTTATATATCGATTAATATGAAATTTATACAAATAAATGAAAAAAAACAATGATACTATTCCATTCAACGTATTATAAATAAAATAACAGAACATTTATTATTAGTATTTCAATTATTTGCAATGTTTATCTGAAAATTCTGCTATAATCTTTTGATATTTATTTTTTAAATTCAAATCCATCGAAATAACTAATTTAACTTTATCAACAATTTAATAACTGATCATCAAAATCAAACTAAATGAAATATTAGTTTATGTATTTAATTTCAAAATTCATAATTTTTATTTATTTTTTTTTATTTTGATACTTTTTTTACGTGCGAGGCTTATTTCAATACTGTACCATCAAAAGGTACATCTCATTTCAATTCGTACCATTTAAAAGGTGGAAATATTTTTTATGCATCGTGCATGCCAATATATCTCATGTGGCATCGTAATGCATCGCGTATATAAGAGAGAAAAACGATACGCGTGCAGTTGGGAGGAAAAGCACGTGTATATGGCGCGCACTCTTCCTTGTAGCTGTGCGTACAAAGTAAACAGGTAGACTGCTGGGCTCCGATCTCTAAGCGGCCCTCTTACCGATCTATCGATCGGTTGGCGCTCCTACTCGACTGGGTGATCTCCTTCTTCGTCTCGTCTTCTTTTTCTCAGGGTGCTCCTTGGTTTTCCGCGACACGAAAAGCGGTTCTACCGTTTTGCCGAGTGTATTTTGCGACAACTGGTTTTTCTCGTTACCATTTACGGTTGAAAAGTAATTTTTTATCGAGTGTTTCTCAACGTGCGCGTGAGCGCCAGTCAACGCAGTGTTTTATGTGAAATCAAAAATAATTGTTCGGTGTTTCTCCCAACAGCACAAAATTTAGGGTTTTTTCGATACTCCATTCGGGTGTCAAATTAAAATTAAATCAATCATCTTCTGGCCCTGAAATTCATTTGGAAATGATCAAAAATTGAACTAAAAACTCTTTGGCTGGAAAAAAAAACTTGTTCATTGCGTCATCTGAGTGAGGCCGCGGCAAAACCCTTAAGGCTACACAACAGCTTGGAGATTCGTAGATCGAATATCATGAGCGTTGATAGCAGTCTGAAATGCGATGCAGATTCAGCTGACAATTTGTATGCCGCTCGTGGTTGACGGATCGAGCCTATCGTTGACGCAACTGCAAATATATTCCATTTATCGCGATACTCGCTCAATATCGAAATGAAAAATAACATTTACCATTTTTTCGATTCTGTTTATTTAACGCCTTCTCGCGTCTTGGTGCGACACGTTCGAAACTAATTGTTCAAAATCGGCATCAAATTGAATGTCCGCAATCATCGAAGTCGCGAGATGATTTATTCGTAGTATAGATTGCGACTTTTCGCGTTTCCATCGAAAATTAATGCCAGTCGAATAAAGTGCAATAGGAGCATGATTATGGGCCGACGATAAATCATGCGATAACTTCGCTTTGTAAAGATTTATGTCGGAAAATAACACAGTATGCACGGTTTTACCATCGATGTCACCAGAAATCCAAGAAAAAGAGATCAGAGCGAGAGAGAGTTATCGCGATAAAAAGTTTTGGCCTTACATCATCCAGAGATAAAACTCCACGACGCTACCATTACAACGCCGGGGTAACAGATGGGCAAATTCAACATTGCATTCATGTCCTTGTACGTGATACATGTCATGTATCTGCATGCCCTTCGTACTTTTATTGAGAAAGTCCTCGGGATCACGTACGTCACTCGATTTACGCGAAAATTATATTTTCATAAAGTTGGATGACCATAGTCAAACTATTTCTCGCGGCTATCTGTCTTTTTGCCAGGGCTAAAAAATTGCTCCGATATATTTTTTCAACTTATTCAATTTACTTTCAATTGATTCACTGTTACTTTCGTTTTTTATTATCTTGAAAAAAAAAGAGATCAATTTACGGTTGTTTTCATTTGGACAAATAAATTGTTGTTTTGAATTGTCAATTTATTTATTGTTCAAATTACCATAATTTGTTCCAGGATATTGGAAATCTAAACTTTGTGAAAGCAGATAAAGTTTATGTTATGAAATGCGCGATCAGTTGAAACAAGGTTCGATATTTTAGTGCGCACAAAACGATGCGTTGAATTTTTCATCAAAATTGAAAAATAGCGTTGGGGTGTTTGCATACTTTCAAGCTTTATTAAAACTGCACCGCATGCAGTCCCAAAGTGCTCGTTAGCTGAAGACCTTTCAAACAAAGCCAAAAGTAAAAATGTTTGTTCAAAAATGCGACACAAATCGCGATAACTGTATCAAAATAGTTGGACGCTTGATTTTCCAAAGTGAAAATGTAATTAGCGTTTGTAACAAATGGACGAGCGCCTTTTGTTCATAAACTTGGTCATTTTGTATCGAACTGAATAACTGACACTCAAAATCTATGCCTCGTCTCAATGGCTCATCCACATTAATGAGTTTACGAAAAAATTAAAAAAAAAAAAAAAAACGTAAAACGTAACGTATACGTAC
>JAAMPD010001135.1:0-29116 GCA_025266255.1 Trissolcus basalis | reverse complement strand
AAAAAAAAATTAATTTGTTGCCCAAACAAAATGTTTCATTAAAATCAATTAAATCAGTACTAAACTAAAGAAAACACAATTTTGAAAGGTGTGTAGCAATATTGTTCATTTTGTTACAGGTTTTTAAATTGTAATTTTTCCAGATTTCAAAATGTTTGATTTGTGATTAAACGTGTTATTAATGAATTTTTCCGAGATCGCAATTTTGGAGCAGAATATATCCGCGGCAGCTTTTTCTCCACCGTTGAGAAAGAGTGGCACAATTTATCAGCAAACGGGAGTCTCTGGTTAGGTCTCAGGGCGAAAGGCCTCGGAGGCTTATTATGTTTCTGATCCGCTCGTTTTGCCTCGAGTAAATCGCTTTCGATATCTTGCCGAGAGGATCGATCAATTTTCGATGCTACGTATCAATTTATGAAACCACAAATGCAACTTCTAATCGTGATACCGAAGAAGAAACGCTTGTTCCCGAGCGGGAGAAAAACGGGGCCGTATAAAAATAGTTATAAAAATCGATTAAACGAGAAGAGAGAAAGAGAGAGACGGAGAGGAACACAAGTTCTTTTTTTGTTCCCCGGTTTTGAACGATCGTCAAATAACGTAACTCAAAGTTTAAAATTACGCAGGAACACAATCCCGCCGTCAATCCTGAACGTAATCTGAAATGATATCGCCGAGGCAGTCAAGCGCGAAGCCAAGATTCGAAGCTCCGAAATGCAAAGGCTGCAATTTGCAAGCTACAAAAGAGCCAACAAGGATTTGAAAAACGTGTCAATAAAACGTCGATAAAACGTTGGATCAACCGCGAGTTAGGGGGGCTTTAATTGGTTGAGAAAACAATGCGGATTCTTCGCGAGGATTTGAATGTGAGAGAGCGTCTCTCTTTTTGTTTCGCGAAAATACCAGACTGAATTGTCCGGCGGAGGATCACGCGGTTGTTGCACACGAGGAACGTCGGCAAGCGAGACGCGCGGACTGCATAATCGGCCGAATCGAACGTATAGAAAGCGCGCAGTATCGTTTGCTGGTCTTTGCTTTCCAATTTCCATGCTGCTCTTCCTTCGCGTTATATAAGGTGTCTCGGAGCGGCACACTTGAGTGACATTTTTGTGTTTCGTACCTAACGAGCATGCTATAATTGACGAAGAAGAAACAACCTTTGAAAAACTCACGGTGTGATATTACTCTCAACTATATAAATTCACCTTCCTCTCTTTTTCAACGAAACTTTTTTCCTCCCCTCTCCACATACCTCACATTTTTTATAATCTAATGGTGCACCTTAAAAATTATCTCAATTCTATTCTCCCACCCCGTTGAACATTATTTGAATTTATCTTTCAAATTGTCGTCCTTTCTCAATTGTTTTTCTTTGTGAAAGTTAAATTGAAATTCCTCGCTTTTCGAGGAGTCATGTTCAACCTTTTTTTTTTTTTCATTTTTCCCCTTCGGGTTCCAGACCCTTGTAGTGGTAAAAATTCTTGACGAGTTTTAATAGCGACTCCGTTCTAAGTGCAAATTGAATGACAAGTACCCGAAAATAGGGAAACGCTTGTGCAGAGGGAGACGTACCGCGCCGTATAGGTCATTGTTTGTTCAGTCCAGGCGGTTTGTTCAGTCGCGTCACGTGCCGTCGTGAGATTGCCAAGACGCAGTGCTTTGGACGGGCCGATGCGACGCGGAAGATGAATCTACAATTTGCACAGATTGAAATAACAGTATTTTCCCCGTAATAACCAACTTTTTCCTTCGAAGCAATTAAATTGTTTGAGGGCCGCACTCGAAAAAAAAAAAAATTATACTGAATTGAAAAAGAACTGAATTGCGCATGAACAAAAGCGAGTCTTTTAATTTTGAAATTGCCCACGAGCAAAAGTTGTTGCGTCTTTTAATTTTCAAAATTGCCAATGGGTATAATTTCGAGCTGGAAATCGAGTCACAAGTTCAGGGAGTCGGGATCGTCCATTGATTTTCAAATGACCGGCGAAGAGTGGTTTATACGCGGTTTATCCTCGCGGTGCATTACCATCGGAGAAGTCTGACCGGTGTTGTGGTGTGTGTGCACGTTAGTGTACAAGCGAGGAACACCGGTTTCTATCAGTTTCAGAAGAGGCTTTCCTTTCCGCATAGCCAGGACGCAGCGAGCCATTCATCGCGAGTGCATACAAGTCAAGAAAATGTGATAAATCGTCGTAATAACTGCTTCGATGGAAGCCCCTCTCGGCCATTTTTTTCGTCGGGAAACCTTACGCTTTTTTCGTGTCGTTCGGCTAAATTACGATTCGGACAAACCAAAGGCTGAGGCTAACAACAAATAAAAAAGAAGAGTTTACGATGATAATATTTTAAAATAGATTGATCCTTTGACGAGGCGAAATATTTTTTATGAAATCATGCTTGAGATTGTTTTGAAAATGTATTTGAACTTTTTTAGCAGAGTTCTGCTGAGAGTGCCTTGGCAAATTGAAGATGAATTTTATAATTCTAGTATATAGGCAATAATGTTCGAGTTTAAGTTGAAAGTATTGAAGTGTTTTGTTTCACTGTAATTTTCAAGTAACAACTTTGAACCATTCATTACAAATCAGTAAAGGATATGCGATAGAAAGCAAAAATTAAATTCAATAAAAATACATTTTTTTTATCAGAAACCAGTTTTTGAATTAAAGTTAATTTATATATAATAAATAATATATCTGATTTCAATAATAATTCCTTTACTTTATTTCAAAATCAATCGTCTGTCACAAACTTATTCATCTTCAAGTTTAAAATTCAACTTTTCCAAGTTCAAATTATAAATCACCGATATTTACTTGCTAGTAAAAGTACGATCTCGTTCAAAACAAATACATCTGGACACTCCTACGCACAGTATTTATGTACTGGATTTGCCATTTCTTTGTTTTTGCCAACGGTAGGCAGTTCTAACCACAGACCATGTTTTTCAATTGCATCGAATTTGTAATAAGTCAAACCGAATGATAGTCCCTGGATTAGTTGCTGATAAAGCAAAGGTTTGTTCGATTTTTGCAAATGTTGCGGTCGGTGGGGCCTGATGGTCACAAGCAGTAATTACCAGTGGCCGCTACCTGACCGGGGCGTTTAATATCTAAGCCTTCTACGTCGATCTAACTGTCCCTGTTGCTGCCGAGGCTGTGCGTATATAAATCTGCACGCACACTCTGTTGGATTCAGGTTTGAACACGGCCCCGAGGCCATATATCTTTGCGTATCTTTCTTTCTCAGGCCCGGGCTGAGGAAGGTCTATACTTAATATTATTTGCTACTCTTGCTCTCGAGAAGAGGGTCGTCAGGTTCTGGTCGTTGGATCGGCCACAAATTACTGAAATAATTAAAAAGCCCTACCCCGCCCGTGGGAAGCCACGGCCGCGCGCAGATAAGAGCGAATTATGAGCGAAACGCTCTCCAACCTGCTTGTTGATACTAGATTGTGCTGTTACGGTTTTGCCTCGTTATTGAAGAATCCGATATTTATGCTGCCAACCGGTCCACAATTTTTCGACGCGGCCGTTTTTACGCGCCGCTGCCTCCCGATATTCTTTTTTAGTCCGACGACCTCTCTCACGTGCTAATCTTCTCTCTGCGTTGCCTTCGCGGTGCCCGTTTTCGGCCATGGTTATGTCATCATTTGTCAGATCAGAGGACGCAAATCAAACGAATATCGAGACTCTCGAAAAACCAACGCGATCACAATCTTGTCTCACTCAAACGCGGACGGGTTCGAAGAAATTTTGTTATTAGTTCGCCGAAGGTATCCTCCCCTCCCTTTTTTTGTTTAATTTTAAATCATCGGAAGAGTAAATAAACATCCTCTTTGTGGAGTATTATTATGGGGGTATTTTAATTTATCTTAATTCGAATTATAAATTACCTGTCGATACGCCGGCTGCGAGTTTGTGTTAATAACGTCATAAATTGTGGATAAGTAGTTTTTTAATGCACGATAGAGGAGACAAATGGGCGGTAAATGGCGGGTCTGTGTCGATGAGTAATTTGGATGCAACGTGCATTTAATGATTCTGACGTTTATGAGGCGTACGTACATGATACCCTTTTGTGCTTGGGAAACTTGTTTCACGCGCACCACCTCTGATGATGCGCGCCATCGCGCGCGTTTCTCTCACTTTGTTTATGATGTATAAACATCCAGGTGTCCTTAAATATCGTGTACCACCTAGTCCCGGTTGTGTTTTTTTCAAAAGATAAACTCAATTTCTGTCCCGGGAATTATATAAAAAGCCCAATCAATTTACAGCTAAATCAGATTTATCGTCCCTCGCTGTCTTTTTTTATAGCTCCCATCGAGATGAAACTCTTCATGAATAAAGATGAAGATTCTGATTTCCTTTTTGTCATCGAGCGTTTTTCCCATAACGTTTCGTGACAAAAATTAAAATGTATCATTTAATGAAAAGACCGGGCTTTGACTTACACGTTAAAACCTGTCAACGTCTAAGGTCGATTTGTCAACAGACACCAAATTTGTATGCCAAAATGTATGAATTTATGTGCGAGAGGAACCAAATAGATTATCCCACTAATCCCACATTTGCTACCATAAAGAAATCAACTTTCAGATAAAATGCTAATCTAGACTGAATTTCATAAGCCGTGGTCTTCTGCATGTTAAGTGTAACTTATTAGATTACGATAAAAAAAGCAATCCTCCATCAACGGGTCCGTTAATATTTTCGATGCAAATTAAAATGGTAATTCCGTAACGCTGAAAATTGTATCTTTTCATTTGTCCCGCTATTATGTAACACGTGTGACAGATCGGTCGAACCATTTTTTTATATCATTTTTTGTGATAAATTTCTTTGTAATCTTGTTTCATTTTGGTTTTGCAAATGAGGTGAGATTAAAAAAAAATTTCCAATTGTTTTTTTAATTGGTCTCGTTATAAATTTTTTTTTTCTTGTTTTTATCTCGACGGTGAGAAAAAAAGTCATCTCGTGCAGAGAAAAGACCATCTGTTAGTTTCACAGGTCGTTAACGAAATTGTTTGAGTCGAATTGGTGCTTCTAATTCGGACCGAACGAAACAAAAGCAAAATTTACGAAATTGCTCGGACAAGATCATTGATACAGGAGATTGGGTTGATCTGTTCATTGTTCGAAATAAAATGTTTCTATAGGCAATTACTTTTGTAGACGATCTTAATGACGGACTATCTGCGAGCTTGAAGCACGCGTGCTCAAAAAAGTACTCATGTCAAGTGGACCAGACGAAATTACGTTTAATTGATGACAACGCAGGAGCAATTTTTGACTTGGCATTCAATTAAATAACAAATGAAATATTGTCTCGGGATTAAAAAAGAAACCGATGATCGTGAACGTTATATAGAAAGGCGGCGAAATTGTTTTGTTTCAGTCGCATCAATCAAAGAGCGTGCGAAGGATTATATAAAAATTCACAGAAGTCGCTGATCTCACTACGGCCAAGCGTGAATGTCCGAAACTTGATCGCAGATTTTGTATAGCAGATCTCACCGAGTCGTATCGCTTTGTTGTTCACGCGTGCATTGACGCGATCATGTGCTTGTTCTGTCATAAAAAAAATTGCAAAATGTCTCTGACAGTCGGTGACGCGTTAAAAAGTAACAAAAAAGACGAAATAAAAAAAACATAAAAAATAACGAGCTGGTATTATTGACGTAACATTATCACGTTTGACCATCAATTTTTACCGAATTCTTTTTTAATGATCATAGTAGAACTACGTGTTTTGTCACCAACTTAAAATTTTTGAATCATAAAATTGTTATCAGATTTCCCATCTAAGTTTTTGAATTCATTCTTTCTTTTTTTGCAAAAGGTTAAAATAATCAATCATTTTTATTTAATTTGAATCTCAAATTTTATTAAACGTTTGATTGATTATTTTATTAGACCTTCTCTTTGAGCACTGCAGTTGCTTAAAATCAGCAACGTTTCAACGACTGATAACTTCACAGTTTCGAAGACAATTTCAAACGATCGGAGAGATTTTGATTTGTGCCAGTGGCTTGGTTCTCTCAATAACGTAAATCTTCGATCCGAGAAATTCGTGATTCAGGCTTTCGCAACGGCGAAAGACTTTTGAAATTAGATGCACACGCCGAGGCACCGTCTGTGCATTGAAGAGGCATTCGTCATACAAAACGGAGATTTTCGTTGATGATAATGTGCGTCGCAAAGTCACGGCGCACAGGAGGGGGGCTCATCGCAAATGTGCCAGAAAAACGGAGACCTCGTAAATCACAAGTGGGCTACTTCCTTCTCCTACTTTGTAACGATACAATCGCTTTTATCTATTTTTTTTCTTGTCTCTATTTACTTTTTCAGATCCAATCTTCGTAATTGATTATACGTTCTTGAAAAAAATTAAAAACCTGAAAAAGAAAAACAAAAAATGACTATCGTCAAAACAAGAAAAACAAAAATAAAAGAAAGAAAGGTAGTTTAGTGTGATGTTAAAATTGTTTAGGATTAACCTCGGGTTAATTTTCCGCGCGATGTTTAAATAGTTAATATTTCACGGTAAATTGTACAAATTAAACGAAAAAGTGGGAAAAGTGGTGGCCTAATGATAGGAAAAAAGGTGGCGAGCTGTGCGATTTGCTCGTCGCGGTAATGCGATGCCGGGGATATAATGACGCGACATATATCATTGTCGAGGAAACGTTTTGCCGGCGAGAGAAGCGTGTTTCGCTCGGGGGCTAATTGGCAGCGATCGAGGTCTAACGAAGCTCCGCGCGACTCGCAGGGGGATGCTCTGGATGCTACTGTGCATACATATAAACATGAGCTGAACATTTCAGCTGAGAAAGCGCGCTGAAAAACGGTGCCCCTGAATAAATCCGACGATATGCATATAGATTAAGAGGGTGATTATCCGACGATTACACGTTGTGTAAGTACGCGTGACAGTGGTCCGAGCACATCCATTACATGCATCGCTAAATTAATAGGCGCGAGACATGATTCATATTGTAATCGACGTACTGTAAACCTCAAGAATATTATATTTTTATAAACACCGATAATCTGCGACAATTTTTTCAACACGCCCTATAAACACGTAATTCGCACGGCCAATCTGCAATTCATTGTATTTGCATTTTAATATCAAACCGGAACGACGTGAGAAACTTACAAAAATCGTTAACGAAACTGATATAATGTTATTGCACTCCAATTTGCAGCAAATTTTCAACTTTCAAAGTATATGTATTTTACCTGATGATTGCACAAAATTGCAAATATATTCAGATGCGTTCATTCATAAAATGAAACTTGAATGAAATGAACCGAATCTGTAAAAAAGTGTATAAATAATTTTTTTATTAAAAAGAAAGTCAAAACATGAATATAATTTTAAACAAGTTTAAAAAAATTTTTTTAATTTAAACAACTGTGGTAGAAATCAGAACTTTTAAAAGGTTTCTGGAAAATTTTGATGTTTGAGGATTATATAGTATAAATTAAATTAATATATATATTTTTTTGACAAAAAAAAAAAAAAAATTTTTTTTAGTTTTTAAAAATTTTTTTTATCAGTATTTCATAGTTTACTCGTGCAGATGGCGCTTGTATTTAGAGCTATAGAATTAGTATCTGATGAGAAAAAATTTTCAGCAATTTGTAGGTTAGAATGTCAAAACCTTTTGAAAGTTAGAGGTTATATTCCACTTCGCACGATTGATTGACTTTCTGCAAAGTTATGTTCTCTGTTGTTCTGAGCGAAGGTCAAAAGAAGTAAAAGGGAAAGTAAAATTGGAAGAAAAAAGTTACAAAACTGCAGGAGGAAAAAATGCAAGAAACACGGACGATTGGTGAAATGACTCGCTGAACAGCCAACAAAACATCCAAGTTGGAGCGCCAGGTCGCACGAAAATGCATCGTGACGAAATCCAAGATTCGACTAGGAATATGCTTGCTGATGAAATTATTTCCGCAAAATTTTCTATTTATTACGAGTCAATATCAATGACTGTAATTGAACGCAATAAAACAATGCGCGACGCCAATAATGTTACGTTGCGAAATGATTCTGCTCTGCGAAATTATGTGGTTTACATCGCACAGCGCTGTTTACATTCAAGGACAAAATTATAGGCTGAGTGATAATGTAGACCGCAAGGTGTTACAGACCATCCTTAAAGGTAAAATTATTGTTCTCCATCGTTTCTCCTTTTCCTTGATCGGTGCGGTCTTTTTCTTTTTATCGCATCAATAATATCGTGCTTGCACACATAACCCGCGCGAGTAATTCGCATTTGCATTCAATGATATGCCTTTTCGATGTGATTTTACCGATGATCGACTCAGTAAAGGTCGTTATGTCAGTCCGATTCAGCTCGATTGTGGCTTCTCGCAAAATTAATCGTCCAACTTAAACGACCTATGGTTGATTCATTTTTTATTTTATTTTTTCATTTCTCTATATGTGTTTTCCATTTTGCTCATTCCTTTCTGTTTGTTTTCTTATTTCATTTTATTTATTATCAAATTTTTTTTATTAATTGATAATATTAATATTTAATATTAAATTAATATTAAATTTACTATAAAATATAGTAAATTTTATTGAATTGGAAATCTGGTCGGGTTTTGCGATTTTCTATAGTAAATTTTCGAATTCCTTTTTCTCCGTGCGAAAACAAAATTGCTGTAAACTACCTCAGCAGCTGGGATAAGTGTAGCTGTTTGAAAATGTTGAAATGAAGAAATTGTAAAAGCCAACTACCGCAGAAGTCACTATTTTCGGCACCGTAATATAAAAGTTTGCGACCACTCTGGACTGACCGGCTTAAAGCTCTCCGTCTCTCTCGACGTTTAGTCGGTCGTCACGCGAGCCGCCTATAAAATACGGCCCGAAGGCTGGACCGGCTTCGAAATAGAAAAGGCGATCTTTTGTCGGGCGTACAGGTGCCCTTCGCGCCTCTAATACTCGCTCGCCGAGCACAAACGCAATTCGATATTCGTCACATAAACGCGTTTGCGCGATTTACGCGAAGATCATCTTCGGCTTGTGCGGGTACTCGCGCATGGACACGCGACACAGGATATGTCTCGTTTTAAAATGCTAGACAGAAAAATCAACGGACATTTGGCATAGTCATTTGTATTCTAAGAATAAACGAAGCGGTAAGATTTTGAATAAAAGAACTCATTGACACTTTTTAGAAAATTATCAACACTTAAGAAAACATTAAATATAAACAAACAATAGAAAAACTTTTTAAGTTTCTTCAAACCTTTTATGTTGTTAACAATTAATTTTTATTTTCAGGTATATTTTGCTGAACCTATTTAGACAAATGACGTCATCAGGAATTTCGAAAACTAAATTAAATTCAGCACAGTCACTTAATTTGATTCGATTATTTTGCAAATTGAATATAACTTTGAAAGAAGATTGATTTCATTCACACCAAACGTTGAGGCCTGAACCTGGGAGGCTGAAAAAAAAAGACTCATGTCGACTCTTTGTTTCCACTTCGCGCGCGTTTGACGATAAATTGCGAATACAGATGATTATCTCGTAACCTGCAGCTGTATGAAGAAGCTCTTGTCAGCCTTTGGGATAAGCATCTATCTCACCGGCCCGAGCTGCTGAAGCTATCTAGATTCACTTTATTCCGATAAATTTAGATCGTTTCCAAGCGTCCATCGTTCAATAGTCGGTTTCCGCATCAATGTGCTGTACTTGCTCGAATCTCATTTTGCAATGAGAGCTTTTCCTAGTCAACAACGAGATTATTTGATTTTCGTTTTGTGTTTATACGTGGTTTTCGTTTTTTTTTTTCTTTTTTTTTTTTTTTGACATTGTTTGTCGACGCGGGTACTAATGACCTTTAATAAACATCCACAAAGCGATAATTAAAAACGGAGGTGTTGAAAAAAAGAAAAAAAAAAGAGAGCGACGGTAATAGTGATAATTACCGCAGTGCTCAAGGCACAATACCCAGCAGTCCGAGAACTCGCCCATTTTACGCCCTTCTCGACTTCCTTTGCATACTTCTGAATGACGCTAATTTCATTGTTAAAGCCCTTGGTTAATGAAAAATGCCTGTTTATGTAACATTAAACTTTTCTAAAAATCTTTTTTTTTGTTCTACAAAAACAACATACCAAGACACACACAAAAAGGGCACCATTTCCATTATTAAAAAATTATCAAACAATCTTACCGATTTCAATACTAAAAAAATAAGCAGAATGCGATTCGATTGCACGAGAACAAATTGTGCGAAACTGTAAAAAACGCGCGATTCTACGCTCATTAAATCATTAGTATTTTGCAAAGCGAAAGTAACGATCAAAATTGTTAGCCAGTCTTTGTTTTTTTTTCAAACCATTTTCTAACTGCATTGCTCAAGCTTTGATAAAAACGATCGCCCGAGCATCTTCAAAGTTGCGAAATGAAATTTCACCGAAAACTTCCGAGAAAATGGGACGTTGAGGGGGTAAAAAAATGGCAGCCGTGTTTTATTTCAGATTCCGCGGTTTTTGCCACGGTTCGCCATCAATTAGCAAAAAGGAGAAGATGCAGACACGAGTTGAAAAATAGAGAGGGATAAAAAAAAGAAGAAAAAAGAAAAGAAATTACGTAAATCCTCTCGTCGGCGATCGGCGCGATCGCGTTCCGAGAACGGATACCTGGGAACATTCGTGCACCATTGCTCGTTGCTTTGCGTACGCGATGCGATTTTAGAGAAAACCTCCTTGATGCACACTCGCGAAACCGCTTCTCGCGATTCGCCGCAAAATTCGTTTCCCCTCTAATTGCAGCCAATCAACGATTTTATGTAAGCACGGTTTGTTAGCACAATCGGCGAATTGTTTATGGCCACTGTTCATCATGCACAAATCGGGCAGCCTCCGCGTCTTTTACAGCCGCTAATTGCAATTGTTTTTTATTTTGCGCGCCGACGCGCGCGCGAATTTCGTCTCTGCGTTTTGCAAAGTTCATATAATTGACGCGGCAAAAAATTGCGATGCTTCCCAATGTAATCATAATGACACTCAAACGGATAACTATTAAACGGCCGTTTTTCGCGTTGCGTCATAGCCCTTCTCGTTACCAGCTTTCTCTTTGGAAAATTGTTACGAGCAGAATAATTGTTGCCAAGAGACGAAAAAAAAAAGTCTCATATTAATCGGAGTAACGAGGATTAGAGCATGCGAGATAGTCACCGGATTATACAAGCTGGTGGCCGCCGGCGAATCAGGTGAATTATTCGATCTAGTCCGAGACATTCGATCCGACGTATAATCCAAGCATTATCGAAAGTTTACGAAGGCGTGTCAAATATTTAATATCACTTCGCAACTAATGGAGAGAGGGAGTGCAAAAAATAATGTCACCGTTTAATCCTATTGGTAATAAGACATCAACGATTGTGTACGACTCATATGTTTCTGTACGAAGCTTTTTTATCACACCGAAATACAAAATATGTACCATGTATGATTTGTTTTTAGTTGAAAAGACTCGTTGGTTATCCAATTGTTATGATGAGAGGTGAATCTTTGCGGAAATAATTTAAGTTAAACGTGCGAAAAGACAAGAGATGAAAAATGGCCAAAACGTGCCGTTGACAATTGCAACGACAAGACAATGCTGTAAAATGAACGTAACTCATTCAACCAATGACATTTTTGCTTTTTGAATAGCGACATTCAAAGAGAGCATAAATTGACTTTTATATCTATCCTCTCTCAAGTCTTAGGAAAATTATAAATTAAAAAACAACTTTAGAATTTTTAATTTTGTTAATTAAACGAACGTTGTTTTTCTGAATTATAAATTAAATGTAAATCAAATGTAAATAAAAAAACCTTGAAGTTAAAATAAAAGTTGGGCGTTTGATTGAAAAAATTTATAAGTTTGTAATGAAATTCATGTTACAAAAATTGATAAATTGCTAAATTAGGGATTTTGAAGAAAAAGAGGATCTGAAACCCAACATGGCGAGCTGAGAAATTTATTCGCCGTTGAACTTGATAATTTAGAAGTAATCATCCCGCTAAACGGACGGCCGTTTGAGAATTCTCTAATTATTCGCGTTTCGTATCTCATTTGAAATTTGTCTAATTGCGTTGCTCATGACTTACAAACTTAATTCCCGATGAAAAATAAAATAAATAAATGTAATAATCACACGCGGAAACATTTCTCCTGGCAAAATGTTTACGACGCAGCGCGGTAATAGTTTCCCTGATTGGCTTACCCGCAAAATTATTACGCTACTCGCTTAACAGTACATTTCAAATTTTTTTTTTTAATTTTCACTCGCGTGTGTCGCAGTGGTACTTTGGGATGTGTGCAAAAATCAATTATATTCCAAACAAAAATCCACTATACAAACTTGTTCATTTAAATTTTACAAAACTCAAAGTAAAATTTTTATTTTTACAAAACCAACAGTTAAAAAAATTTTCAACAAAGAAGAATTAAAAAAATTAAGAATGAGAAGAAATTTATGAACATGTACAGTGATTGTATAACAAATTTTTTTATTAACTGAAAAAAGGTGGGAAAAAAATTTTTCAAGGTGTGACGTTTTTTCAGTCTTTCTTTTTCTTCATTCTCTTGCAGCGATTTCGACACATCTCACCGCTGCAAGCGTGGATCACGATAGTACCACATACATTTAACGAAGCAACGATGAGCCATTTGAAACTACTTTCGCGAGCCATTATGCACATTAATGCCGGCTACTTTCAGGCTTGTTAGAACAACTTGCATTCGAAATGACTCTCCCTCTGCGGGAGAGGAGAAGAGAAAGAAAAAAAAGTCCCATTTTAATTAATGTCCGATCATTTTTTATCCCACCGCTTGTGACAGTGGCTGATTGAAAGCCATTGGGAAACGCGATGACGAATTTATGAAAAGTGCATCGCAGCGGGTAATTAAACCAGAGGCGTTGGGTCGATGATGAATTGTCTTACAATTTTAAGAATGCGCCAGGAGTCAAAAGTTAGATGCTTTCGCGCAAATATTTTTGTATGATAAATTCATACTTGTTTCGCAGCAACAGGTTGTTTTGGTGTCAGAAAATCAATGTTTATGAAAACCCATCAGCAACCATTATAAACTTCAAAGAAAAAAAAAATCATTTTCTTAATTTCACTGAGCATCTTGAATTAAGACAGTAATATCTCAATTTGATATACAAGTTTTAGAAATTGACTAAAATGTTGTTTGAAAAACGTTTGAATTGAAGACACTTGTTTTTGCAGTGATACTTTGAAGAGATGAAGAACTTGAAATTACTCGGATGGAATTGAACGCGAATCTAATTCAACAGATTATGCAATTTTTGTCTTAATTGCGGATGCGTCCCGGGTTGGGTATTCCGAAGAAAGATGATTCGATTATAATTTGCTCGGCTGATTGAAACGAGCCAATTCGTTGGGAATTCCTCGATCTGTGAACTGCACCTACGAACGAGGAAGCGATTCGAACGGTTAATAGTTGCGTTCGTTCAATTATCCCTGACCACCGCGGTCTCGGAAGTTGTCTCGCTACTTAAACTTTTTGATCTTTTCATTCTTCCCTCGACAATTAACGAACCGATTGTGAGAAAATCACGTCGGCCTAATCTGCGTGCGCTTTGAAGTTGCAGTTGCACGTTTCTGTTTCGGATAACACTCGGGGGCCCCTCTTTGTATGGTAATGATCGAAACGGTATCATATCGCACATCACAAATTCCGGGCTCTTTTTCATAGGCATCGCTCTGGGAAGTCGGCGGTATTAATATTGATGTTGTTGTCGGTGCGTCGGTGATCGATGGCCCCGACGAAAGGCGCACGAATTTCAAATTCGTTTTTCGAAATTGGCGTCAAATTAATTCGGTCCCGGCGACGGTGGCAGTTCGTAAGGCTTTGGAACCATGGGACTGCGAACGCTCGTGTTTTTCTTTTTTTTGTCAGCCCTTGTTTTTGAAATGAGATCTCACAGTACGTCGAAGGCTCGTCGACGTTGGCGGAATGTCGATCGCGAGCGGATAGATTAAAAAAAGTGCAGTTCCCATTGCAAGCATCCCCGTTTGAACTTCAACCTTTGGGTTTGAGTTACGTAAACTCCGTGCGCGCACTCGTCTCGCGAACATCAGTCGGAATTAGCACACAAAGCGCGCTCCGGGCCGGCAAAAACTGGCTGCTTGGGCTGACGGCTGTGTTTTACCCATACCTGTATAAGGTGTGCGAGGAACAGGACGTAGGCGGCGGTCGGCCTCATGGCTTCCCTCGGGAATCCCGCAACTACCGCATCACAACTTGTCGGCACTCTTCGCGAGTTTTGCGGTCCGCCTAGCGGACACCACGGACGCACAAATCACACAGCGACCCCCTGCACAAGAACCACCCGCCACAATCACCGGCCGAATTCAAATGGCACATCCAATTTGCGATGACACTTGAACTCAAATCCACTTGGGCTTGGGTCACTGTTCGGATTCTGTCATAAATCCATCGACAATCGGTGGGTCCCGTACCGGGACGGAGCCTCGTGTCGTTGTATGGGCAAACACTTGTGTATCGGTGAGAAACGGGTTCTGCACAGTCGATTCGCACAGCGGCTCACACGCAGGGTACACACCAGACGCTTGCTCCGGGGATACTGAGCCGGAGCCGCGGGCCGGCCTCCGGGCCTCCCCCCTTTCCATGCCGCCACGGCCCTCTTTCTCGCCGCGCCGCACCGTGCCCCACCAGAGATCCTCAACTCGGGACTGACCCTCGACCCCTCGTCCCCCTTTGGCCCCCGCGTGTCCAATGATGCGCCCCATCCTCACCAGTCCAGCTACCCGCTGCAAAACACTTCCCGTGCTCCGTTCTCGCGAATCCACAACTGCCTGTCACACGCCTCATTCACTTTTCTCCTATTATTTATTGTTCTTGTCCCGTTCTTCAGTTTTTTTTCAACCATCCCAAATTTCAGCTCTTTTTCAAAGTTAGACAAAATTGTTTCAAACTCTGTCACTAAAATGTTACAATTATTAGACGTTGAAAAATGCGCTTCTTTTAGTTGCATTTCAAATTTTTTAACCAGATAAGTAACTTCATTTTTCATTTCGAAAAATGCAATTCTTTGAATGTTTAGGCTAAAGAAAAAATTTGTTTGAATATTTTAATTTTATTATATAGTTTTCGGTGACTTTACTATATAGTTAAATGTATATTCCCATAAATGTGTTATGAATAAGTTTAAAATACAAAATTGAAGTTAAGAATTTTGAAAGGGTCACTTTTTTTTTAATTTTTGAATATGTAGTTTGTTTTGTGCTTTTTGTTTTTTTAGAACGACAATTTTATTTTACCTAATCTCTATATTCATTTCAAACATTGTTCGTGGAATTTATCTTTGAAGGTGTATATATTAAAAATAATTTTATGTCCATTTATCTTAATATTTTTAATTTCAAAATGACGTCAAATCTTAGTCTACTTTTCAGCAACTTTTTACACCTGTAAATCAATAAAAGGTAAAAAAAAATAAGAGAAAATATTGCAAATTTAATGCAGTCCACTTAAAGCAATTTAGGTTCGACAAAAATGTTGAATGATGAAGTTATAATTTCATTTTGGATTGACGTTCATTTTCACTTCTAATAAGCTTCTAGGGCTGTAAATAAAGCACTTCTTGAACGCGAGTGCAGTGTCCTGATTAACAGGCGTTGTTACAATGTTTTAGTTCCCTTCGGGGTTGTTCGCTCTGGCATTGCTCGTCACACTCAGTACCGGTTATATATTTTACACACGTGAATCCACTTGACTGATGCTTATTTACGTTGCTGCCGCTGTATTTATTGTCCGATATAGGCCGGCTTTAATAGGTACTTTATTTGGGTCGTTTTACATGACGAGTAAATAGCGGGATTTGTTTTTGGTGTTGGGTGTACGTCGGCCTCGCTGCAATACTTGTTGCGCCAGCCAAACGATCGCGTTTTATTTCACTTGCTTTTCAGTTTTATAGGCAGTCTCAAATGATACTTTGTTGGCTCCCTATGAGAGTTATTAAACGGCAATGCAAAACTTACGGCACTTGTTCGATTAAGAAAAACGGCTCATCTATTTTAACTTATAATATACCTTTTTTTTCTCTCTTAACGTCACAGTTTTATGGTACGATATTTGATTTCCCACTTTATCTTTGGATCCGGATTGAATTATTGTCGAATTGATTTGAATGAATTTCAATGCGTAGAACAAAGGTGACGGAATGATAGTGGTACGCACTGAGTCGAGTGACTTAAAAGGCGAATGTAACCAATCGTGGACAAAATTAAATATATTCTTTTGAGTATAATTTTGGAACGATGAATAATGGATAAGCTCTGTCGCGTGTCTTCTGTCATTATTCAGTGCGGCATCGACTCAGTTGTACAAACTGTACTCAGCCGAATGAATCTATTTCGCTTGTTTTAAATATCATTCAATTTGCAACGTCTCGTTCTTATTAAACAATTTGCGTACTTTTTAATTAGCCCTGGGATGTGATGTTCGATTTTTTTTGTTCCTTCGATGACTGATGACTCGAATGAAAAACAATCCCACATGGTGTATACGTGTAGCTGATTACAATTTTTAATCAGTGGCACGTCGAAGTCTCGAACACAGGGCCTATCCTTTTAAGAGACGTTTTGAGCACAAACTATATACGAAAGTTGGCCCTCACGATCTAAATAGAGTTTTAGAGAACCGGTCCTGAGTGACACATATCGGCCTTCTCTGGAAGGATGTGTTATTTTTTCGCCGAGTTCTCATATGAAATTTATATGTGCGCCGAATAATATAATATATTAAGTTCGACTCCACGGCCCGATCAAATAAATTTTCGTCGCTCGCGTATACGCATTCCTCATCTTCGGACAAATAATTTCGTCCATTTGGGCCAAAATTTTTTTGTTCCCTGACCCAATTTTGTTTCCATCAAAATTTAACACCCCTTGGTGGTATTTTTCGAACTCCAAATATAAATTTCTCATTTGAACTTGGATAATTTTTTTTGCTCGCACCGAATAAGGGAACGGGTAAAGATGAGGTGCACATTTTTGGTTTTTGAAAAAAAAAAAAATCATTTAAATATTTTTTCACAACTGAAAGATAATGTTCGTGGAATAAAGACGATTAATATATTTCCGTACAAGATTCCTACATCAGAAAATTTTCGAATGCCAGATTCTCAGTAAAGGTGAAGATTTTAACAAGTAAAAAAATCTTATCTGCGATCTGTGATTTCGGAATTATTCAACGCGGAATCGGGCTCATTGTGTCCAATCGGATAATTTAGGTACTGTGTTTACAGGAAGACCAGTCTCGGGATACATTTTAAACGCTTGCCACGGTCGTGTTGTCATTTTTTATTGATTGACCAAGCTTGGCTCTCTTGAGTCATTTGGAATGTTTTTTTCTTCAAGTCTGATTAGCAAATATTCATCTTTGACGAGAGACAATTTTTCACGTCAACGCTGGGTATGAATTAAATTTCTAATTAAGCTAGATGTGACAAAAACATGTGTGCCAAAAAAGGAGAACGATAACTCAATCTACGTTTTTTTGTTGCTCGTTTTATGATCTCACTGATCTATTTTGATATTCAATCAAGCAAACGTTTTATTGACATTTTCTATCGTAAAAATTAAATTGTTTCTAGACAGTTTAAAAAGCCCGTTTGAGTTTGGAGAAGAAAAAAAAATTAAATTTGCAAATTAGCGACATTGTTTTTCGGGGACGAAAAAAAAGGGGCATAAAAGTTTTGCACAAAAATGCACCAGTGTTATTCATAAAACACATTTATGATACTGCTAAAACGTCCTAAGTTTTTAGCCATAACGGTACATTTTAATGAGTTTTATGAACGCGCACTAGGTTCTGCCATTTTTATAGATCGCGCATTTTGTTACACTCTTAATGTCTCCGTAAAACCTAACGACATAATAACTCTATAAAAATGCAGTAAACAAATTTGTTATTGGATTATTCGTGCAAATTAAAATCCCATCGTTCAAAATTAAACCGCAATTTTGTCCATTTCTTTTTCAATCATTTAATTTTTGCGTTTGTATTTTCTCAGGCCTCGATCGGGTGAAAGCAGGGACCAGATGTTTGGACCAATTTTCGAGCGGGGATTATGCAATTCGATTCAATTCGACCGATGGCAAAAAATAATTAAAACTTTTCATTAATCTGCATCCGAGATTTTAATGAAACAAAAAAATCTTTTCGAACAGGTGAAAAAAATAAATAAAGGTATAACAACATAATGAATCGGCTTTGTGGAATTTGTCTGCTCTCATTTTGCAAATCTGTCTTCATATTGAAATTATAGTCGCAAGTTTTGCTATTCAATTCGCGTGAGATCGGCGGCGTGTGCATTGAAATGTTTATAAAATTAATTTACTCTGACATTTAAAGTACGGTGAACTCTTACGCAAGCGCGAAGCGATAAAATAATTTAATTGAAGCCGATAAAACGCACAAACAATGCGAAACAGCCTATCATTATCGAAATCTGCAATTATAAATTCCAACTTGGAGTCCGTTCGATTCTTCTCCGTTATCGCGTCGAAATAAAAACAATGGGCGCATCTTCGGGATCGTCGAACGCGAGCCAATTCAACGGATGCATTTCGCTTTGTGCGATCAAAATGCGAGCCGAGCGAGAGACCTCCGGGGAGAGCTTGTAATTACACAAGTGGGAATATCTAATTCGGTATCCGTTGCCTAATAACAATAGTCATCCCGCGGCTAAGACAGTGAGCGTATAGATCGTGCAGATCGATGGCTGCTTCTTCATCGCAGGAGATGATGATCAGCAGATCAATAATGTATATGTATATTATGTTGCGTCTGCTTTGCTGATGAGGGCCCAGACTGTTTTATGACCCATGGTGTGATGACGATATTCGATACCAGCGACGAATGTTTGATTTCAATTCTCCATCAAAACAACTAATCTCAATATTCAATATAAATATCAAATATTACATTTCAAATTTTATTTTTTTTTTTTCATTAAAAAAAATCATACTAATTTTTTGCAAATCATAATTAAAAATTTAAATTTGCAAGGTGTACATTCTTACATTTTTTAGTATTCTAAATTTGAAGTTATTATTAAAAATATTTTAAAAAAATTAATAATAATAATTATTATTATTAAAATTTAATAGTAATAATTATTATTATTAATTTGAAGTTTTTCCTATTTTTTAATTCCTTAGGTATGAAAAAAAAAAAAAAAAAACTAGTTGAATTTTGATTTCATAATTATTGTAAAAATGTTGGACACATTGAGCAATCGTTGAAATCTTGAAGATAAGGAGACTTAAAAGAGATATACAATTGAATTGTAGAAAAAAGATGGTTTAGCTATTATATATTGAAGACTGGGAACAAGGTACGATAGGTTATCGTGTGTTGTGGAACGTGTATGAGAAAAGTTGGGTTTAACTGAGCTAGAGCATGATTTGAGTCTGTTTGAGCGAACTCTTTCACTTTGGTATAGGTAGCAGGATCTCGCGGCGTCGGCAGCATCGGTACTGTCGGTATGGTGTGTGCGTCCGTGAGTGATGATGGTAGGCAAAGGCCTCGGTGGTGGGATGCTGGGCCTTAGTAGTGGCTGCTTGCAACAACACACTCTTGCGTTCTACATTCTCTTCCTCCTCCTTTTTTTCGCGTACGCCCGTCCGTCCGTCCGTCTCTGTTCTGCCTCTTCACAAGTCCGGGCTCTTTGACTCGGGGGCCCGAGGCCTCGGACTAGCCAGCGGGCACCGCGCGGCGCGCCGAGCAGGCCCCCCCGAGGGTCAAGGAACTCCCTCGGGAACAGGTTCACCTCCTCCGCCCACCGCCCCCTACGCCCCTCTCAACCGCCCGTACCCTCGTGTTCGGCTTATTTTCTCTTATTACCGCCGGGCATGTGGAGATTGTGCACGTAACACGAGGACCGCGAGCGCCAGCGCGCACACACGAGGGCCCTCTGCGTGCGTCCGCACCAGCTCCTCATTGTACGCAACTTGTATCGGCGAATTTGCCGATCGCACACGATAGCGTCACTTTTTGATGCCTATTACCAACAGCCTGGAGTGGGGTCCAATTCAAATTAAACTTTTTTCTTCTTACCCTTTTTTCACTTCACCCTTCAATCCTCATTTTTTCATTTTTATACATCTTTCATTTTTTTTTCTATAGCTTTATACATTTTTTTATTTGTCATTCTTAAAAACTGAAAGATATCGCACATCCTTATATATAATACATATTTATTTTTGGGTAGACGTATATGAGTTTGTATATATTTTGTAAATAAATGTATGGACCATATGTTTATTTTTTTTGTGAAATTTTGTTGCAGATTTATATATTATGGTTTTACATAATTATTGACTTCATGTTTTGTTAGACTATATAATTGGACATATTCATTGAATGTACGTGTTTTTACATTGTTAAACAAATCTGACAAAATGCGACTTAAAATAATAATGAATCATAAATCATGGCTTTTATCTTTGCTCTGGTGGAAATAAATAATGTGTGTGCATTGTAAAAAGCGTAAAAACGTACTTTGTCATATGCGCGAGGCTGTAAAACAACGAGTGTGCTTTATTGTGACATCCGTCAGTACGAGCAGAAGTGTCTTCTTACCGACTATTTTCTATACGCGGGATTATTACATTTACTTTATCTCGAACATGAAGACATTTGATATGTTTTATGGGAAATTTTATTGGCAAACATTTTCATGAATGTACGGAAACACAATATTCAATTCGAATATATATTCAGGCATAAAATTAGTGGCGCGGCTCAAATCTTTCAGTGTACAGTTTTATGTTAAAATTCCTACAATTTTTTTGCTAATTATATAGGTGATTTTGTAAAATAATCCAGGTTTGAGATGCATGAAATAAAAAATGAATAAATTTGAAATAAAGTAAAAAAAAGTAGGAAAAAAAATTAGTTCATTGGAGTCATGCAGAATTATAAATTCATCATTGAAATTTGCGACTGAGAAGAAAGAAAGAGATTTTTGCGTCTATGAGCAACAGGTTTGAGGATGCAGATAAAATAATTATTTATTGCTCATTATTAGTTGCTTTAGCAAAAATGAATTATCGGCCACTCGAATGCGGGTTTTGTTTATTTGTTAATTACAATAAGCAAAGCGGGACACGTGTGCAGGGATTCTGCTTACGTTACGTCGTGGTATATCTCCTTATATCCGATTTCTTATGCAATAAAAATAATGGCGTTTGATAAACGCTATCGGATCCTCAATTTAAATTCATCAGGGTCTTAATTAAAACCCGCATACCGCACATAATCGAATTTTGATTGTCATTATTATTCCCATGATACCGATATAAACTTCAAACAAATTAACAACTTGAATTTGCAACCAATTTTTGATTCACAAGTTTTCAATAATCAAATTTTTTCTACTCTTCTTTAAATAACAAAAATGAAAACTTATTAAATAGCATCATATTTAAACAATTTGTTGATACTTTTTTCAATTTGTAACTGCAATTATAATTTTTGCAAACAATTTAGATTTCAATTTAGATTGCTAAACAAAATTGTGTTCGAAAATCGTGGGTGAAACAATTGGAAACAAAGATTTTCGGTTCAAGTTTGTTTGTGATTTATAGAATCAGGATTATGCGAATTCGTGTATATGAGCATAAAATGTGGCATTACATGCAAGAGGAACACAGTAACGTATGAAACTGGCGGGAGAAGATGCGCGAGTATACACGCAATAGTGTTTAAGCGTGATACTCTTCTATCTTGGCTGTTTCTCTGTCGGATTCTTTTTAAAAAAGGAGAGGAGCGGGTGTCGGAGAGAGAGCGAGAGACCGGATACCAGATTCCACCTGTGCCGCTGTCTTCCCTGTCTCGAGGCTGCTTATCTGCTCCGAGCAACTCTCAGAGCTTGCTTCTTTTACCTCCTCGCTCTCGGCTCACATTCATAACAGTTGCACTTTTACATACAAGCCTTCGGCCTCTCTCGATTTCGATCCCTCTATTGCTACATTGATCGCGAATGACCCTCGTTTACATTTACACTTCATTTAATTCTGCGTGTCTATTTACATTGCTATTATCCTGTTTGTACCACAAATACCGGAATATTCAATAATCTTCGGTTAATAAATTTGTTCCAATATCTTGATGCTGGCGAAAAGATTTTTTTATCGATTCCAATTTGCCTTGAAATAGCAAGGTATAAGGAAGCAGGCAACTTTTCTTGTCAAAACCGGAAGTACGAAACCTTTTTTTCAATTTTTTTCCCCTTTGGTTTTTGTTTCTCTCTTTTGAGATTAGGGTAAATTAATTTTTTAATCACCTTCTTAATCAAATAAACTGAGATGGATCGACTTGCGACTTCCCAAAAACGGAAGTTGCGAGGATTTAAAAAATAAGAAAAAAAAGCAACGAGGCGGCAAATTTTCATGTAGTCAAAGACGAAAATTGAACATTAACTATGTTAAGGTTAAAAACAAACATGAAAAATATAATTATTTATGATTGCATTTAAATACCATCGCGGAAGATAGCGATCATAGGAGCCTATGACAAATACTAAGGATGTACGGTCGGCGAGTTCCTTTGGTATATAATATGCTCAGCTGGCAATGAGACACGAAAAAAAACTTTTTTTTCCCGAATGCGTATTTCACGGTGTGTACATTATAAACTGCAGTAATTATTATCAGGCGTTTGTTTCGAAGCGCATCGATGATATTGACTGTATCTTATTTGCTTAGGAACAAATTTTTGTCTCGGGAATCCGGGTCCACTGCAAAAAGAAAAGACAAAAATCAAGTCAAGACATTTGCATCTTTAACGACGTCTCTAATTAAACATCCGTTGATGAAATCTTTGACTTAGCATTGTTCTCTTTTAACGATATATTTTCGTCATTTAATTAACCAAGTTGGTTATCAATCAGCGATAATTAGAATAAATGAACGGAAATTAAAAAAAAATTGATTGAACGACAGAGAAAGAAATTTTTTAATGAATCTAAAGAAATGAGATTTTAAGCTCAAATGAAATTGGTGATACAAAAAGAAAAAAAAATGAAAAATGAAAAGAAAAAATATATCTTTAATGATATCGGCTGAACGCGTCATTGGGATCGCGTTAAAATTCTTATCTGGTTTGTATTCAAAATATCAAATCATCGTTATCTGATGCTCTTTTGGCAAATTGTTTAATTGATCTGCATCGACGAGAAAAATTACATCAAACATTTGCTTGGGAAGTGGTCGAACTCAGGTTGAGATCAAGATCGATCGTTGAATATATTTTTTATTGATAAATCGTACGGACACAAGCGCAGACACATACATGTGCTCTGAATTCGTTTTAATACCAGGTTAGAGCATCCTTTGCGATAAGCTCCTCTCATTTATTTTCTCTCAACAGACTTAATTAATGCCAAAAAAAATCTGCCAAAGTTTAGCTTCGTTTGTACATATCGGCTCTGTCCGATATCAATTGCAATACAGTTTTTCAATTTTTTTACCACTTTTTAAATTGCTTCGGTTGAATACATTTCAAATACTGTGGGCGATTAAAATTTTTTAATTTGACTTTTGATTCTGGAATTCCCATGTCAATAATATACTGGGTTGAGCAAAAAATATGTTTGTTCCCAGGAAAAATTTCTTGCCACTTGACATAATGATTCGTCAACAATGACAAGTCGAAAATCGAAGACAAGAGACGTCAAAAGTATCACATCATTTTTGGGATGTAAAAAAGTCATTAATTTCTGGCATATTCGCCGGTTCTCCGTTTCTGATCGTCGAGTTTCAATTAATTTTTTGAAGCAAATCCGAGAAAGTGACTCGATATTGATCTGGCTCGCTTTCGTCGTGTCGTTTTCAGCCCCCCAAACCAGTCTGAACACGTATAGTTTTGTTGCAGCAGCAGGGATCGTTAGTTAAAATCCCATTAGTTTGAAGATCCGCTATTTCGGACGGCTATCGTGATGTCAACGGTGTGTTTATATATCGAAATCCCACGCGGTGGGCCCCAACCGGACTGCTTTTCTTTCCATTTGTTATAAGTATAACCAGTTTAGATATGTCTTTATACTTAACAGGTGCCTCGAACTTGTCACGAAAATTTTTTTCGCCGGTCCGATTATCTAATTAGATTTGCTATATAAATACTATTATCATCTCTGCTTTTAGCTGTTAGATAATATTTCTCTGTAATTCGTTAATAGGCTCATTTATATTTTTTGAGAATTTATATTTAATTTGCAAAATTTTATTTTGACGATTTCAAAACAAAATTATGCATCAACTATAGATCAGCTTGATTACATTAAATTGCAACAGATTTTTAATAAAAAAAGAATATATTAAAATCTGAAAGTATTATTTCAACAATAATGAAATCAAGGGAAAAAATCGTCACCTGGCAATGTCAGTGACGTTTTAATTTCTTTGAAGATTTTAAACTTTTTGATTAAATTCAATTTACTTAATTGGATAAATTATACCGAAGTTAAAAAAAATGTCAGTTATGAGAGGGGAAGCATTATTTGCAATCTCATTGCCGTCTATAAATTTGAATTAAAAATAAAATCAAAGTGATATGTAATTAACCGAAATCGCAGTTCGGTTATTAAAAAGATATCCTGGTTTATTAATGAAGTAACGTTGTGATCGTTGGAATTTATGTTAGCCCAAAAATGAAAGTAGTACTTAAATTCGGTTTTATTAAAGATTATTATATTTTATCACTTGTGTATACTCCATGGCCAAAGAGTTGACCGCACGCTGACAGTTTTTTGTCTTAATTAATTCGACTTTATTATTTCGCCTGAACGCAATGGTCCGCGCCGTAATTGCACAACCAACTGCGAAATCGGTTGTCGAAAATTGGTTTTAATAAAACGAACTGAATTTCACCTCCCGGCTAACGTTTTAAAATAAAAATAACAAAATAAGCATGGTGAATGAACACGAAATGACAAAAAAAATGTGATCTCTTGCGAAATCCAAAACGTCTGGGACTAAAAGTGGGCGAGACAAAAGTCAGATATCAATTATAAACGACTCTTGTCTTCAAATCTGGTATTATACATCTAGTGCTCAGGTATTAATGACTCGGCACACTTAAAATCCTTTTTTTCAATGGTGTCACAGTGAAAGGCAAGTTTCGAGTTGAAATAAAAATGCAATTATTTCGTTTGGTAATGATTTCCCACCCGAATCGCGGGTAATGTCTGATCTGAATATTCAGATTCGAATCATTTGCACGACAAGTGCATGCAATCGCGTTATATGCGACGTCGTTTGTTTTAATTATGCCCCGCGTGGTCTGATTTTATTGTTCCATCTCGATTATGCAGATGAAACGTAAACCGAGATTTCACGATAAAACGTTAGGTTCCATTTTGTCTCGTGGAATGAAAATCCCACGGATTCGTTTGGTCCTTTTTCTGAAATTTGTATACCCATCAAATTCTTCAGACACAAATAAATTTGATTATTGAATCCCCTGTGGGAATTGAAAAAATTTTTCTTAAACGTTCAATTCTGTTTACATTTCTTTCGGCAGAGGGAAAAGTTCTTTTTTTTGCGAAGGCAGCACATTGTACCAGTCCGTCTGCCCATAATTATAAACAAAACGAGAAGGTCTGAAATTTTTAAAGAACAAAATGTAATTATGATTCTTACATGAATGCCTATATGCGATACGTGCTCCGTGTACCAGATCGGTGCAACGGAGACTGGCATTAAGTACCAATCACAGAATCCCATTAAATTGCAAGAATTTCTTGCAAAGCCGGCCAGTCTGCTTCTCCTTTCCGCCACGCTTTGTTTTTGTCCATTTTTTCCTCTCTCTTGGCTGCGCCGTTCTATCCCGAATCTGCCTTGGCTGCGGTTGTCCTGCAAATCGCAAGACGATAATCCATGAAAATTGTTTGAAATCGGCTAAGCGAGATCGCAGTTTGTCAAATTGATCACAGGTCGAAAAAACAAATCACGATAAATAACAAACAACGAGCACCATTTGGATCACGGTGTCCCATGTACTTACACAAAACGTAGCAAACGTGACGCGCATTTGAATTGCCGATCGCCGCCGATCTGCCAATGATTGATATTTTTTTCAACTTCTTGCAAACGGCGTCACATTTTTTTCCACGCTCTTGTATCTAATCTATCAGATCCCAGAACAACAGACGCCATATCGCAGTGATTTTTCTTCTCGCAACCCGATCTTTGAAAAGAAAACATCATTTTATGCGCAATCTTCAATGAACATGTCGTTAAATTGTTCGATGGCTTTGTAATCATTATTCAATCATTTTTCAACTCAACGAATAATCTGACGAATAAAAACGGTGGTAGGTATGTATTTGATAAAACGCCGCCAAATGTTCGGAGAAACTTTTTTGGTCTTTCAAAAACGGTCGAAGAATTTTCTAAACAGAATTGCTGTAAAAATGAATGAGGTTAGAAAAACAAAACAAGTAAATTCAAATAAATGAAAACAATTGCAACATTTTTTTCAGAAATAATTATTTAAAAAATTATCTACTTTGTCAAAATTTTAAATACCTGTAAAGTTTTTTAATTTCAAAATTACATTAGAATCTTTCTAACTTTCAATTATGTAGGTTAGAACTGCTTCAATTGTGCGAAATTGGGGAAGTGGGAACACCGACAGATGGCGATGCAGGATCTAAAAAATTGAAGGTTAGAAAGATCCAATGTTTTTTCAGTTTAAGAATTCTACTTTGTTCCGAAGAAAAACACTGTAAATTTGTACGTACAGTAATCAGCTAATGAAATTAAACCATCAGTCGGCTGAAAATAAATTGATCGGGTTTTGTTGCGTGTGGCAATCGTAAAAAACGGGCGCGACATTTTCACGCAACGTCTGCCGCTGCTCACCTAAGCTGACAAAACGCAAGCGTGTAATTACGCGTAAATGGGGGCGTGATGCGATTCTAACCGAGCCGTTATAAAATTACGTATCGTATTCTTTGTCTCCTGAGCGTTTTACGGTCGCTTTTTACGAGCGCGACAATGCTTCTCGTAAATCGTCCAGCTCCCATGTTAACATTTGCTTCCTTTCGAGCCTCTAAGTTTCTGTCTTAATTGCAGCAGAAACACATCCACACTCGAAGGTCCGTTTGGGCGTAAATTTTATTTTTACAATCAAAATCGTTTGAAAATCCAATCCAAATGTGTTCTCAAAATGTCTCGACATTTTTTTGTTCAACCTTTTTTTCTTTATATTTTATCGTGGGATAAAAATTGTTTCAAACAATTTTATTAGAAGATGGTAAGATAATGATTTCGTAAAGGAATATAAAAGTTTGTTTGATGGTGTTAGTAAAATGGATTTTTTTCATTTTCAGCGTTTACGTAAGATTTAAAGTAGTTTACGTTGTGGGAAATGGGATGCAGTGCACGGTTGTAAAAAGATGATTTGAGGAGGTTCGAAGGCCGCACGAATTAAATTAGATTAGCGTAAGCAAACGATCTTCAGAACTCAAATACCCCATGCAATCATTTCAATGTCTCTTTTTATTTCATTTTATTTTATTCGTCCTTACATTAATTAGCATCAATCGTCGGTTATGATTATAAATTTATATTGTTTAAGTTGGAAATAAAAAAATTTGTTTACCTCTGGCACGAGAAGGTGCGAGAAAAATCCTTGTGAGAAATTTTTCACCGAGGTTATAAACCGGCAATAAAATTTTCATCATTTTCTGATTACTAATCGACGATTAATAAATAATGTGAAAACTGCAGTGAGCAATAAAGAAATATATGTTGTTATTATCATGATATTATCAAAAGTTGTTTTCTTATCACATCGTTTCATGAATATTTATAATTTATTATATTGGATGCAGAAAAGAAGAGAGAAAAAAATTAACGTTCTGACATTCGCAACTGGGGAATGAAATAACGCGAGCGGCGTGGTCGTAATTATCGAACCACAAGGCATATTTGTTGTTAATGAAGGCGAACGCCGCTGAAATGCAAGTATAGGAAGTCGCGTCAACGAAATCTGAATTATAATAAGTGCTCTTTTTTTTCTCAGCGGTCGAAAAAAAGACTGCTTAATTAGCTCACCGGTATTTATATTCATCGTGAAGGCGAATTTGTTCTTAATAAGAGACGTTAACTTTGTTCACTGATCGTTTAATCTTTTTTTTTTTATTGTAACAAATATTTCCCTGTCATACACCCAGTATATATGACTGCATATATAAGGTCGCACATATCGATGGGATATACAACCGCAAACACACCAACCACGTACAATTTCAAAAATGGAAATTAACATTTGATAAACAAAAAGAGAGGGGGGCAATTAGAATTAAACATTTTGCATGCGAAATCAACTCGTTAAAATCATCGGTTAATTTCTTTTGCCTTGTATAGGTCATCGATGCAAGAGCGTATTATGAATATGCACATATCTGTTTTCATACACACATCATGATTATTAATATTGTTAATTGACTTTTCCATTACGTAAATGATTAGGATGTTTTGCGCGCGGTGCCTTCATACATTTTGACATGAGTGCATTAATGCAACGCGCAACCATAAGCCTCGCTGGTTAATTACGTCAGCTCAAAGATGATTCAAGTACGCATATCTACGGTTTCTCAATTATGCTGGGACATCCAAGGCCATTTAGCTACCTACTCCCCGCTGTATTCCCGACTCTAATTCTCATTCCTTCTCTTCAATCTCGCATGTGCGTATACGTTGCCAAGATGCGCGGTTGAATATATATTCGCAGACACTCCCTGGCAGAAATTTCATATCGTCCCGAAGAACCTGCAATTTAACGCGCAGAAAAATGAAAATATAATTTCACTCAAATAATGAATCCGTTTGCCGAGCACAAAACCCCTTTCGCTCTGTGCTTTTTAATGATCCGCAAACAATGGTTAATTTAATTTCGAACAATTTGGACAAAAATTTATTCTCCGAACCGAAAAATGTAAAATTTAAAATAAACGTGATGAAAGAAAAAAATATTTCATGTTTTTTTTTTTTTAGNGTTTGAAACATTTGATCACATTGGT
>JAAMPD010001134.1:0-29078 GCA_025266255.1 Trissolcus basalis | reverse complement strand
TTAAAAAAAAAAAAAAAAAAAAAAAAAAAAAAAAAAAAATTAAACTGTCGTTCAATTTTTGACTCATACAAAATTCAGACGAAAAGTTAGAGCACAAATAATTAGTTTTTGTTGAGAGGAAAAAAATGTTTGAAAAATGTGAAATGATTTGTTGACCTTTATATTTTGCCGACCTTTTCGTTATGAATTTATTGGTCTCTCAGAGGTGATTTTGAGGTTTCATCTGAACGATCGACCACTTTGAGTTTGGGGATCAATTAATCATCTGTAGCTGGTTGAGAGCTTGAAATGAATATATCCGACGTGTTACAGTGACGAAAATGGTTTTTCAATAACGAGTATATTAATCTGAATGCATTGGGGCTTTGTTTAATTTTGATAAATTTTAATGGCTGGCTTGGCTGGCACGTAATGAGGATAACCATTAGCTTGATCAATGCGTGGTTGGTACTTTGATGGCTCCATAAATTGAACAACAGGAATATATTCCAAAGTCAAAAATTTCGAAATCATTTCGAATGGAATAAACTCTGAATTTTCAAATTATTCCAGGATTAATTGAAATATAATCTTCATTAAAAAATATAAATAAAAAACAAGTTTTTCAAAATGAATTTTGCTGAAAAAGAAAAATATCCTAAATCATTAAAATCTCTTCAATGAAATATTTGTCTGTGTCATTTGGGAATAAACTTCGAATTTTAAAATCATTCCAAGATTAATTAAAACATAATCCTCATTAAAAAATAAAAAATAGATAAAAATAAAATTTTCATTGAACAAAAAGTTCAAAACAAAAAGATGTTGAAAATAAATTTGTTTGTCTAAAAAAGAAGAATATCCTATATCATTAAAATCTCATAAATGAAATATTTATCTGTGTCATTGGGGAATAAAGAAAGTCAATTTCAGTCGTATATAAAATTATTTCTGTATTTTCGACTTGGAGTTTTTGTTTTGATTTTGATTTCTAGAGGGTGTGAAATTCGAACGTTGTTTTCTTTTAAATATTTGATAAATACTCATGTGTAGTGCAATTGTTATGATAATGGGTTGCTCTCGTTTGTGCAAAGTGACACGAACTTCGTACAGGCGACCCATGTGCTGTCGACAAATCGATCGAGCGCGTACGCCATAAAAGTTTTGTCGCAAAACTTACACTGCGATGGCTCATTCCAAAATACAACTTTGCTTCAGTACATGTAGTTAAAATTAGAAGGAGAAGAAAAATGACTCAGCCGTTGCAAAAAATACAAGATTGCAAAGATGAAAAATAACCTTTGTTTTGATTTGGAAATGAATACAAAAAAGTATAATCAAGTTTCATGGACTATTTTTTTTTTTTTTTTTTTTCGAAATACAGATTTATCATTTTAATAAATTAGTTTTTTCTCGACTGTAAGAATCGAACTTCAATTCATAATTTCGGAGATGAAAAAGTTTGATTTTTTTGTACACATCGCGACGTGGACTTTCGTATCATTCGGTTTGTCTTTGAGCGCGCGAGATTTGCCCGTTGAACTTGATAGTGAAAACCGAGTGCGTTTCATTTATCCGCATTTAATTCGTTTAATGAAGCTTTGTCCTACGATTTATTCCTCGACAATGGTAAATTGTGTTTGTGCCCTCAGAGATACTCGCTTTCTGTATTTCCGTGGAAATACGATTCGTGACGCTAATTCTACGAAAATGAAAATAGTATTAGCAATTTTCAACGAATCATCCATCGTATATAGAAATAAAATTTATCAAAACAAACAGACTCAAGATCGATATTTGAATTTTTGTCGTACTTTTCAATTAATTGTTTTTTCTTTCAAATTCGAGGTTGCAAATTTTTCGCATGCGCGCACTTTTTAATCGAAACAGTTGCAAATTCAAAATCGACTCCTTTTTCCGGGGGGTGAAAGTTGGTTTTAATTAAAAACACTAAACAATCAAAAGTTTTCGAAAACGAGAGAGAAATTTCGTACAAGCAACAATAAAATCCAAAGTTTTCATTTCCAACATTTTACATTCCTCTATGTGAGAACATTGTAAGCATCAACAATAAATAATAAAAGTTTGCGTGACCAAATTGATTTTTCACCAAATTATTCAGGTTATAAAAAATTTCGCGATCTCAACAATTGAAACGATTTTCCTTCTTGGTTATCATCTCTTTTTTTCCACACGTCTTGGTACTTTTCATTCCTGACCTCATTTCAAGCTAATAAGATAAAATGATTAACTCAGAATATTCTCGGTCTAAAAGCAAGAAATTAAAATTCACTTAAAATGTTTTTTTCAGTCAAATTTAATTAACAAGTACAACCAAAATGCATTAAAAAAAAGNTACCCCTTTTTTANATCCCTCAAAAGAGAAAGGCAGACAAATTAAAAACATAATTTCGTAGCAAATATAAATACACAAATTTCATTCAAATTCCTTTAGACCGTAACACAGTTCTCATTTAAGCTCACATCCGCGTAATATTCTGTGCTCTCAAGCTGTACCAGGGGCTGCAAATATTCTCCGCCGTTATAATTAGAGTGCTTGAATTTTTGTATCCCTCTGAGAATTAAGTCCAAAATCTGCTCTTTGTTACATTGTTTCCTTGTAAAAAAGAAACATTCTAGAATTTAATATTGTCTCTTTCGCTCAAAGCACAAATGTGTACCATCTGCTTCAGGTGTAAGAGATCCAAGATACGCTATCAGCATGCCATCCGATAGCGGTGTTAAAAAGCGAACCACACTCGCATGCGACTCTTTTTTTTTTATTCTCGCACGGATTGTGTCATTATGTCGCGCAAATATTTTCAGACTTAATTATCATTCGCGTGCACGTATTCGTCCGCGGCTTTTAATTATGCACTATTTTACTGTTCCACCATCAGATTTACTTTTAAACATTCAACTTGAATTTACAACGGGGGGAAAAATACAACGGAAAAAGAAATACTAAAAAGGAAGTTTGACGTTAAATTTATCGGCGTCGTGACTGAAATTAAACCTCGTTAAACCCCGGGACGAGTTCGTGCGAATAATTAATATCGTAAAACACGACGAGGACTTGATCAATGATGCAAAACTGATGACATCGGGCGCGGTGCATTAAAAATTACCACGTTTAATTCGTTTGGCAAAACTATCATTTTGTAATTGCATTACGATCGTCGTTATCCTTTTTTCTAGAGCGCGCCGCCAGAGAGAGAGAAAAAAAAATGAAAAAATAAAAACTAAATTCTAAGTAGAAAGTGCGGAGTTTAAAGAATCTGAAACTGAGTTTTTAAAGTATAATTTCTTTCGTTTGTAATTGAGAGATGAACAAATTCAAGATGGCGGAATAAACATTTCACGTGAGAGAGTCTTTTTGTGAAGAATCCATCGGACGAAATAAAATAGAAGTTGATTTCTTTAAAAAAAAAAAAGAGTTCATAATCTGAGCTGGAAGTTTTTTACCCTCATAAAAAACCTTGTGGTCGAGAGATTTGAAGCGCATCCTCTCGTATGGCCGTCAATGAAACAGCGTTAAGCCGTGCACTTATAAATAAAAAATGTTCCGGCATAATCGATGAAGGATAATTGTCGTTGGCTTTTTTATATTTTCATAAAATTCGTTCGCCATAAAAAAGGTCTCATCGGCCTCGTCTTTATTTATAGTCACATCTTTTTACTCTCCATTTATTTATTCCTTTTTTTTCTCAACGTATAGAAAAATGTGGTTTTCTATGTTGATTGAAAAAAATGAAATACTATCCAAACAAAAAGTATGGACATATAAATTTTGTTGTGTTAAGATAGATTTTGCAACTGTAAGCAAAAATACTGGGGTTTGAATTCAAATAAATTAATCTGTGGATTAGTAAAAAAAGTCTCTCCATTCTCGGTCTAAATAAAATATTAAAAATATTAAAAAATTGTTTTTTTTCTATTTTTTTAAAGAATAATAAATTTCCAATTAGAAATCACACACACACAAATCAAAACAAAAAAGTGTGTTTGTTTGGGCAGCTTGAATGTAAGTTTAAATGTAAAAGAAAAGAGCAACATATTTCACGTTGGCTTTCAATTGCATCCTCACTTATTTTGTTACTCTCTTGAACATTTAATTAAACTTCAATAAAATAAAATTAAAGTGCAGTTAAAATGCTGCGAGCCAGTTAATTTCCAACCAAGTTATCAATTGTTCGCTTTTGTATCGCGTATTCAACTGGGCTGGAAGAAAACAGGGCACAGGCGTAAGACGCTCACTCGAGTAAATTAGAAATGTTGGATGCTGACAGAACAATGTATTGATTAGCCGTGCATGTGTTACACTGCACCTTGTTTTCGCATCCAAACTTTTGAACGATATTTTTGCTCGCGAAACTTTTCTAGTTTTCATACTCTGAATTTGAGCAATGTCATTATCTTGGGGGAAAAAATCTTTTCCTTTGTAAGAGAATATATTTTGATGAAAGTTTTGGCTAGAAAAAAAAGGTGTTTGAAAAGTTGTTAAAAATTTTTGAATAATGTTATCGAACCAATTTCTTTTTTGAGAATGAAAAAATTGCGAATTATATGCGAGTCCTGATCGAATTTAAATTAGGTCGAGTATAACTTTTTTTTGTAGAAAAAAAACCAAAGAGGAGATAAAGATGTAAATTCGGACGATATTCATGGATAAAATTAAAGCTCGCGTTGGTGGTGCATGCATCATCATTTTCAAATCCCCTTCGTTTACAAATTGCGAAGGGTATTCTTGAGAGGATAGTAAACCGAACTACACCTATGGCATATTGATAAGCATCGACCACAGCTGCGTTTGAAGTTCATCGCCCAAATTATTCTTTCTCGTCATTACAGCCGGGATATCTCGCTTTAACGTCAGTTTCAAGGATTATGCATGGTGTAATAAACTTTGTACTAACGAGAACAATCAATCAGATTATAATTGCAAAAAAATGCTTGCTTTTATCAGCTCAAATTGTTTTTGTTTGTGAAATCAATTTAAACACAAAATATTAGAAAAAAAAAAAATTCATGGTGAAATTGTTGTTTCAGAGTTGAAAATATATTAAAAAACTGTTGTTTACTTTTTTGATATAAAAACTTTGCTACAATCTTTCTGGTTAAACTCGAAAATTTATTCTCCCAAAGCTCGTCTTTGGCAAACTATTTTACAAACATAAGACAACATTTCCCCAAAAAGGATCACGTCATTTTCAGCGCTCAAAATCTCGTTACGTTTCTATCACCGCGAAAAGAGATCCGAGTTTGTGTTACTTTTTTTTTTCATGATGAAAAAGAAAATAGCTGGAAAATACGGGCAAAAGAAAAGTCCGGGACGAATCTCTGATGTAATTGACGAATTTTTCGATGCGAGCCAAAGGAGCGGTTAATTAAACGCCATCCATTAATTTCAGTCACACGAAAACTTGACGTTGGAAACGTCTCAAACGCCGAGAGCGGCAAATTGTTCAAAATAATTTATCAAGTTATGCGCAGTTCCTTGGATATTAAGCACTTAAAGGTTTTGCCTTTAATTAGCTATCGTAAAAGCTGCTGGGTGCGTGATAACAAATTGTAACTCTTTTCAGCGTTTCTGTTTGCAAACACAAGTGTAAATCGATAGCAATCAAACCGCCTGGTGTAAGCTAATGAACACATTCATTGTAAAATGTGTCAAATCCGAAATCAATGTTAAAATAAGCTTGAGCGTTACTGAAAAATTAACAAAATAAAATACAGTGGATTAAAAACATTGAAAACACACAAACAAGTGAAATGCAAAAAAAAAAATAAAAATAAATAAATTAATACGGTTGAATGAAAGTAAATGTAAAAATCGTATCGAAAAAAACTGAACGTGAAAAAAGAATTAATTGGAGCGTTCATTTTGTTTCCTAATTTTTGAATTTGAATTTTTAATTACAGTTATAATTTCATGTTGTGGGAATTTCAAAATTTCATGACGTGACTTGTCAGAATTATATTCCGCTTGTCGTACGGTTATTATAATTGGTTCTTCAAATTCGCCTGTGTTCTTTTGGTGTATTGATTAATTTTTTTTCTCTCTCACGATTAAAAAAGTTGAAACATAATTTTCCATCGTAAAGTTTTCCCCGTGCCGTTAAAGTTTGGAGTCGCCTACGTTAGTATAAGATATTGACATTAACAACTTTTATGACGGCTATAAATTTGTTTAAATAACAAAATGAGTAGTGGAAACGGCGTTCGTTTTTGAAACCAAAAGCGAATCAATGTCGCGATAAAACGATTATTTATCGTTTCGCGATCGACTTTCGCACCACCTACTCGCGATCATAATCTCCGCGCGGCAACTTCCATGCCAAATTTATGACGCCGAAACGAATTTTCAGTTTTCCGTCGAACGAACTCTTTTTCCACTTTAGTAAAAATAAACTCGACCGAAACAAAAAAAAAAAAATAAAATAAAATAAAAAATAAACTGCACCAAAGTGGGCGATTGGCGAAAAGTATTTTTTCATTCATTCTTTGAGACACTTTTTTTTCCTTACCAAGGATCAACAGGTGATTTCGCTGAATTCCTTCTTAACCCGCGGCAAAATATTTGTCGTATTATTTGTATTTATTAAAATTTGATTTTCCCGCGGTTTGGTGATTTTGGTTACTGTCACGCTCGATCTGGGGAGTCTTTCTGGTAACGAATTTTGACAACAGGTAATGGCTGCCTCGAAACGCCTGTCAATTCATGTCCCATTTGGCGTCAGACTATTTGCGGCAAGCTTGTTCATAAGAACGTTTTAGTACCGGCCATTTTGTTGGATTCTGAGAATCGTTTCGTGGCTTTACTAGCGTTTACGATAATTACTCTAATCCTCTTTCAGGACTGGATGAAATGCCGATCTTGTAAAGTTCTTATTTAGAGCTTTATAACTGCAACCCGCCCTCAACATTATTTGTGAGAATGTTTTATTTCTCTGAAAACTCGAAATGGTTTTTTGCCTATTTCAAACAGCCTTACTTTATTATTTTTATATACTCCCATTCGCTTCAACTTTATTTACTCGCCAATTTTTTTTTCCTAAAATATTTTTCCCTTTTCAATTTTTGTTTTGTTACTTTCAATTTGAAAATTTGAAATAACATCTTTATTTGGTTTCTTTATTTACCTTTGAAATCAATGAAATTTTTTCAATTATACCAAACACTCGAATTTCAAATCAAATTCAAATAGAAACTTTTTATTCTGCCAAACTTTTCTTAAGATGTTAATTTAAATTTTGGATTGAATTTTTTTTCGAAAATGTTGAGATCTTTTGAGAATAAAAATGTCACATTAATTTGAACACAGATATTGTAAGGTTTTCTGGGGTGAATTTAAGAATAAAAATGTGTCCTTCGATAAGACGGATATTTTTCATATTTTTAATTAAAGATGCTATCGCAGAGTGGATTACAAAGAAAATTTATTTCCCCCCGTTTCATCATCACTATAGAGCCCTGACAGTGGAGCAATATTTGCTCTTAGGTTAATCCAAACAAACTTAGTTGCTGTCACTGTTCCAGTGATAACTTGCAGTGCAAACTCATCTGCATGTAGGCAGTCATGGCGCGAGATGTTACCTCTGCAACAATTATGTTCCACGTTATGTACGTAATTGGAGCAGTATATTAATAATTTAATTACCTTTCGTTGGTCGCGTTTAAACTCAAATTTGTCGTGCCTTCTAAATGACACACCAATTTGTCCCCACATTATATAACCAATTGAACCATTTTAATTTCAAAACAATCCACATTTTGAATTCAATTTTCAATTCCATTTTTAACTCAACTTTTTAAACCGATTGTTTCATATGTTTTAATTTGTTTATTTCAACTTTCAATATCACATAATATTTTAATTCAATTAATTTTTTTATACAAAGTTTAATTAATTTAATTTGATGATAATTTTTTTTCAACTTTTATTATAATTTGTTTATTTCAACTTTCAATATCATATATTATTTTAATTCAATTGATTTTTTTTTACAAAGTTTAATTAATTTAATTTTATGAAAATTTTATGCATTTTATTATATATCATTTTAATAATGTCTGTCTTATTTTTAATCTACAGAAAACGTTACAAACCACAACATTTGTCAGGATGAATACGAAATAGTTGAGTTTTATTAATCATCTTTTGTGAAATTTGGGTCATCGTAGTTGTCATCTTGCCTAAGTGATGTGACAGTTGAAATTGTATTTGCCATCGTGAATGGCTTGTTAGCAAGCGAATCTCGTGCGAACAACATCAATTTCACAGAGGAGTGTGTAACCTTTTGTGTACACTTAAAAAAAAACTGTTTACATAATAGCTGTCCAACCCGGGTCATGAACTTTTGTTTTCTCACTCGAATTGAAATCTGTGAAACAATCGAGATGGATTAAACGTTGAGCTGCTCTGAAAATAGTTTGCATCGATTACTTTTTTTTTTGCCCACGATTGTTCGCAGGTACTCGTCTGTACTTGCGATTAAATGTTGTAAATGAAGAAGTCAAAAAAGGTTAATAAAAATGTTTTGACAAAGTCAAGTGGGATAAAAAGAGTGGCTTTTTGATTGGACTGAGGAGAAATATTATAAGAAAATGGGCTTTCTCAGTTTCGTCTTACATTCTACTTTTTAATTGAGAGGCGATTTTTTTCCGCTCGCCAGTGAAATGATTCGTTAAATGAAAGTGCAATGATATGATTCGCTCGGGATTGAACCGACTATAAGATATCCTCAATGAATAATTTATCGCTTTTCAAATGAAAACTTTTTCCCCCGTCAACTGTTGGCTCAAAATATTCTCTCGTCAAATTGGTAATCGTCCGAAGCTGAGTGGAAATTAGCGTTTCACTTTAAAAGCTTTTTTATTCGCTTCCAAACTATTATTTAAAAGCGATTTGAACCAAAAGTTATTTTTGAATTGTACCATATTTTTAGAAATGATAAAAGAAAGAAGTGTTTTTTAATGTCGAAAGAAATGATGAGGAGGAGAGAAAAAAAAAGATGTTGGGATTAGTGAATGATAACGTCGTGTTTTCTATTTGGAAATATCACTTAATGAAACGAAATGCTGACAAGATTGAACTGTGGACTTAGCAGTTTTGGTCAGATCAATTTCGTATCTGATCCGGTGTTATCTTCATCGTTTCATCACCAGTGACACGATTTATCATGCCAGAAGACATTTCCGGAAAATGAGTTACAGGTCGAAGCAAAAATTCAACATGTTGAACGAATTTTTTTTTTTTTTTTAATTTAAAAAGTTTGGACAATTTTAATTTTCACGATATAATTATTGAAACAAAAGTTAAGGTATCTCTTTGTACATCAAAAGAGGAATCATCTTGAAATGTATCGTCATTTTTTGTTATATCTTTCAAAATGCACTTTGTAAAATTCAACCGGCTATCTTGGTGCGGTTCAGTTCACCATGAAATTGGACTATATATTGCAATTTGAGGTTAATAATATAAAAACGCGACGTAAACGGATTTGAAACTTGAATGGTCGCGTTTTATTTAGTTTCGCAGGAAATAAGAAAATCTAGAAATCGAACAAGAAAATCGTCTTAAAGTTGAACGTTTTTAATCAACAGATTTTGCAATTTTCGAAATTGTATTTTATTTCAAATTGTTTTTTTCCTTCTTCATTTTCTTCTCAGTTTGTGATTTTGTTTTTTTAGTTTGACATGAACCGCATGAGATATCCAGTTGATATATTACTGTATCTGCACCGGTTTTCGAATATCCATTAAATTTTTTTTTTTTTTTGACCCACAACATCCTCCACTCAGTACTCATAAATTATCAATCAAACATATTTTTGTACATTTCAAAACTGATGCGAGCATAAATCAAACCGAATGGCCCGAAAAATGTAGTGCCACCGAAAACGTGTCGCTCTATCGAGTTGTCGCTACACTTTTTTTTTCCTCGCTGTTATACATACGTGGAGTGAAATTCTTTTTGAATAGTTTTTGAATAAAAATGCACGCGTGATTATAGAATCATTGTTTCTTTGATAGCCCGTTTGATAGTCAATGAATTTTCAACCGGCAAAATACCAAAGAGCATAAAATGGAAATGAAAAAAAAGCGATTGAAAAACGAGGTATTGAAAAATATGCTACGGAATTCAAACATTCGATCGATTAAAGAAAAGCAAAATCCGGCGGCTAAATTAATCTTGTATCTCAAAAATACAATTTAATTCTACAGTTTAGTCGGTAACAAATATATCCCCTTTTGAATCCTTTTCTGTTCTAAGTTTGTTTCAACAAACCGCGCTTTTGAACATTTTTTTTTAATTTAATTTTTCAATCAATGAACTTGTCAATTGAAATCAAATTCAAAATAGGGCTGTCCACATTCAAACCTAATTTATTCCACCTTAATTAATCTATTCTTGATTTGGCTGGATGCACGCGGCGTACCGGATTATTTTTAAATCAGCTATTGAATTTTTATAACGAGAAATATTCTCACCGAAATGATTTGAGCCTGAAAATAAAATTCGCGCTTGAACTATTTGTATCAGTTTAACTTGAATTTCTATTTCGATCTAAAATCAAGCGAAGGCATGAATAATTGTTGAAATTAATAAACGAAACAAAATGCAATACAGGCTTTTAATTTCGTGTCTTTTATTAAATTTTGAAACAAGTTTGGGAAAGCAAAAAAAAAAAAAAAAAAACGGTGGTGTGCGATGAAAAACTGTTGAGTATTTTTGATTGAGATTTTGATTGGCATGGTGTTGAACGAGATGCAAACAGTTCGGAGATTGATTATTTGGAAGATGAATTGACGATGGAGATATTGCGAGTTGTAAAATGCTAATAAGAAATACAATTTGCTGATTTTGAAGAAAGCGAGGCGGAATAATTTTGGAGCCATCAAGGCTGGATTGTTCCCATTTATTCTTTTTCCACTTGAGACAAGTGGACCTCTCGGAGGAGGTGCGGCTGGGGAGGATTAATTTGTATTCAACAATTCGGTTATTACGGCCGGGACAGAAGAGGTTTTCCAGGTTGCGTCGTGCACGCTTCTCATCGATCCGGAACATCTGGTAAAAATAAAAGGGAAGTCTCGGTGAGATGTCGCCAGAAGTAAATAGGTCGCGTCTCGTTTAACCCATGAGTAAAAATGAGCCTTTGAGACGGCGATATTTCGTGCATGTTTTTCCCCTGTCTGTTCTTTTTGTAGAAAAATTTTTATTGTCGTGAAGACAAACTCCTTTTATAGCCCTCCGTTGGCAGAAAAAACAGCCGCCCTTTGTTCGAACTGAAAGAAAACAACGAGGACAATTACCAGGCAAATTAATTAAAACACATTACAACTTTGCATTTTTGCATGAAGAATTTTGCAAATTTAATTTGCAGTTTCGACGATTCTGTCGGGACAACACCGGGATGGAGTTAAATTTTTAGCCAGTTAAAGCGAAGTAAACAGAATAAACTTCTTGTCAACATTCGAGAAAGTCGTTTGGAAACAAAACCGCACTCAACGTGATCGAATTGTTACCTCAAATTAATTAGTCACAGTAAGTCATTGGCACTGAATAGAGAGCTCACGACAATTGGGTCGACATTTTCTTTTCAGTCATGTTTCGCGCTATGAGTAAGTACTAATTAACAATAATCAATGTTTTATTCAATCAAATTTCAGACCATCAAAAATTATATCCCCTTCATAGATTGATTCAATCAATTCACAAATTTCATTTCAAATAATTCATACAAACAATACAATCCATTCTAACAATTATGACAATCAAATTTATATAATAATAGAAATGTCTCTCGATTGAAATTTTAAATTTCAATCATGACATTCAAATTCAAAACAAAAGTTTTGGTTATCTCACGGATTTCCTAACGCGCACGCGTCAAAGTTCTAAACTTTTCGAATTTTTGAAATGAGAACATAAACACCGGCCTGTCAAAAAGTAAACGACGACAAAAGTTGTTCGGAGGCATCTTTAGGGGTGTCATGAACTTTTCATAATGAAGGGATGGAGGGAGGGATGCATAAAAATACAAATTATAATCTCTTGAATTGAACATTCATGAGAGTGTTTTATTCAGATCTTCAAATAATTAATTGAAATACAATACAATCCTTTCTAATGATAACAATAAAATACACATAAAATAATAATAATAATAAAATAATGAAAAAATAATACACCTTCTAACCTGTTGGATTAATAATTTATCAGATTGTTTTATTTTCAGCTTTTAAATAATTTATAAAAACAAAATACAATCCATTGGAATCCAAAAAATTATATACAATAAATAACAACGATATAATATGCAATATTTTCAAATTTAATTTTTATTATAACTATTATATGTTTTTCATAAAAATATGATAAAATAATACAAATTCAAACCTTTTGAATTACAAATTCATCAGATTGTTCTTTTTTTTCAGATATCAAATAATTATTTGAAACACAATACAATCCAATCTAATAATAACAATAAAATATTTATAAAAAAATAATACGAATATAATATACAATACTTTCAAATTCAATTCTTATTGAAACTTTTATAATTTTTTCATTCAAAATATGAAAAAATAATAAAAATTCCAACTCCTCGAACTGAATATTCATCAAATTTTATTTTGTAGGTTCTCGGTCGAGAAGCGTCACGCCACCCCCTCGTTGTTGGACCTGCAGAGGCGATTTTAAGGATGAGCAAGAATTTCTCTCACACGAGTGTGAGTACGAGTGCTCGACCTGCGCTAAGGTTTTCGGATCGCGACTGGAGCTGATCCGCCACCTGGTCTACGTGGAAAAGAAGAACACAATCCTCTGCGACGCCTGTGCCCATTTTTCCAGCCAGGCCTCCGGCGAGGACAAGAGCAAGATTTGTGACCAGTGCAATCACATGGTGAAACTCAACACCAAGCTGCACCTGCCCCTGAGAAAAAAGAAGATGGAGCACCCGTACAAGTGCGACGGTTGTGACAAACTGTTTTTAAAGGTCTGCATGGTGAGCAACTCGGTGCCCACCACCAAGGAGGTTGACATGATCAAGAAAGAGGCCAAGAGACTGTATTTAAAAAGGCAAGAAAAGATCAAGAGACATACGGAAAAGATGGTTATGAAAGAACTCAAGAGAGAGGCGAGACGGAAGAGACGAAGCGAGCAGAATGATGTTGCGATCAGTGTCGAACCAAGCAATCCATTGAATGACGAGTCTGGCAGCTCTGACAGTAATGATGGACCAAGTGATATCTCCACTACTGAAAATAACACTCCAGTTGTGGACGCCGACGACAACTCTGAAGTTGCAAACGACTCGACGAAGCCAGAAAAAGTACTCCAGTTTGTTGTTAGGTACGTGGAAGTTCCTGCAGAGGTGCCGATTAGAAGCGGATGCTTCCTGGTCAACTTCTACCGAAAGTACGACGTTCTGAGGATATTTTCGTGGCTGTGTCTCTTCGTCATTCCTCTCTCTGCGATCTTCGCAATAGTTGCTATCACATGCGGCGGACTTTTTTTGAACCATGAACAACTTTTAATACTAGACCAGTAGCCGTTTTTAAACATGTACATTTGTATTTTTATCACCTTTGACTAGTTTTGTTACATTTTGGTTAGTTACAATGTTTGACCATATGAAAATTTCGCGACGAAATTGATTAATACAAGATTGCTCAGGGTACCAAATGGTTGGTAAATATTAATACCGAGTGTCAGTTGGAATATTAAATGTTCATGTGAAATTTTGATAAAAAAAAAAATGTTGTTTGATTTATTTAAGATTTGAAATTTGCGTTCAATCTTTGTCGTTCCCTGGTTTGTGTAATATTCATCGGGTTCTAATTTTGTCTGAATACCGTAATTGGAATAGCAATATTGAACCGGTGACATGACGTTATTAAGCGATTCGTTCATCAGTTATTGAATTCAGGCACTCCACGACAACTCGTGAGTTTGCGAAATAATTTATTGACATATGTTGCAAAATAAGTATCTCGATTCACGGTTCAATTTTAGTTCAAAAACAAATTACATATAAATAAACACTTTTTTATAAGAATTTCGGTTGTTTCAACAAAAATACCGTTTGGACAAATTTGTATCTCTGATTGAGGAAGGAGAAAAAAATATTATGAACCTACACTCAATTAGAGAAATAAATAAAATGTCAGCGTTTCAAAACAAGAGTGACGTTTATTGGATTAACTGAATCGAGCTGTTGCCATCGGGTAAAACTTAGTCGTTGAAAAATAATTTTCGGGTAAGAAATGAAATCCCTGAAAATGGAGTTTGATATTAAGTTTAGATTGATTGGCCGATTCAGTTAATGATGAACGTTCAAAAACATATTTTGTTTGGTTTTGTTTTTCGCTGTGACATGGAAGTGGGTACTTTGAACAGGTGTGTAAAATGTGGTCAGTCATTTGATTTCAAAGGCGAGCGAGGATGCATCATCCGTCCGATTTACTTCGAGATTTTACAGTCACGATTACTGCGTTACTCATTTAGGAATTGTCAAATGCCTCTCCGTCCAACTTTGTGATTCCTGCGGTACGCCCACGTAAAAGAGTGACGACGTTTGTGTGCTCGATCTGTACCTGTAAAACAGAACCGCGGCTTGGCAGGACCGAGTGTGGTACGTCGACCACACGTTTCATATGCGAGCTGCGGTGGTTCTTTCTCAAAAACGTATGTGCTTTTGAGAGACCAAAAGGAAGTAGAAAATGTCATTCGTCAGATTGGCACAACAGTCTCGGTTCTTTTTCTTGTTTTGCCTTTTCCTAAAACTTGACTTGAAATCGCATTTGAAATTTGTCGAAAAATAATTTTAAAATATAAAAAATTTCTTAGTAATTTAAATAATTTAAGTTCCTAATTAGAATAATTCATAGAAATTAATTTTAATCATTTAATGAATTCATTAAAATGGATATTGAATTTTTTTTAAATAATACTTGTTTGTTTTTCTTTCGATTTTTGAATTTGAATAAAAACAAATGCCGTTTTAGAATTTTTATAAATAAATTAGAATATTTTTCATTAACTTCAATTAGAAAAAAGATCCGAATTTAGATTTGAATCTGAGATTATGACAACGTTAACAAGGGCACATAAAAAAATCCGTGTCAGATATTGCATTTTGTAACCCGCAATTTTATATACAGATTAACCGAATTTGCGAGAAGCTAATGTCCCGTTGACGACATTTCGTTCCTTTCGCAGCGGCCGTATTCCATTCAATCCGAACCTTTATTAGAGGTCGCGTCGACGCGTAAAAATAAAACGTCGACTGACGTTTCCGACTTATATTTATCAGAGAAAATTGTATCATTTTCTTCCGAGATTAAAAGTATAATTTCGAACGAGTCAACGACTTTTTAATTAAGCGAATCCTGCGACAACTATTCATAATTTTCTATAGAAGTAAAAAAAAAAAAATGTAAAAAAGTTCTTTCAAAAATATATCAGCGAATAAAAATATTTGGAAAAAAATGGTCGGCGAAACGTGTTTGAATGAAAAGTAAAAAATTGACTATTCAATTAATTGTAGGAAAGTCGATATTCCGCTGATGCATGTAACAATAGACTTTTTCCTTTAACAAAAAAAAGCTTGGCGTTGTAACAAAGTTACAAACGAGTGCAAAAAAAGATGGAAGTGGAGTTCTGTGCTTGAAGCTCGTGAAAGTTAGTTGAATAATCATGCCGTATAAGAATGGCATCAAAACGGATCCGTTTATGACGCGGCTTTTTTCGCCAATAAATTAAACACTACGGTGTCACATAATGATGTTTCACTTTTTTACTGTCGCATCGTACAAACCTACGGTGCGTTAAAAATTTTATCACTTCCCTTTTTATGACATTTTTAAATTCCACAAATAATTCCATTTTTTCGACCACCTTTTACGACCGCCACACCGTTGTTACATTTTAATTTAATTTTTCATCGTGAAAAGATAAAAGTATAATCATAAGACGGAACAATACAAACTTGCAATAAAAATAAAGAATGAAATTGTAACGAAAAAGTCAGAGAGAAAAAAATAGAAGTTGAGAAGATACAAACTTTGTAAGCCGAATTAAATTTTATTATCCATCTAATGAGTAATCTATATCATCCATAGAAATCCAATTAAAACTTTTGGAAAATCATTTAGTGTCGTACTAGGCCCAATTTGTCATCTGTATTAACGGGAAACTTTTCGTTATCGCTTTTTTTTTTCATTTTCCTCCCAAGTTGTGTGACTTTTCGAATCAACCGACAACTATATGATTTCGTTCGATAATTCGCGTACAAACAAATTGCCAGTATGAATCTCCAGTGCATTTGATGTGTACGTCGTTCCGTCATTGAATGCTAGCCTGTTTATTCAGTTCGTTTAATTAGTCTTCTACATTGAATTAGTAAACCTTTTCACTCTAATTATTTCAAACTAAGTTGCGATAATTGACAAACAAATCAGACCAACAAAAGTCATTAACCCAGAACAGTGTCATTTTTCAAAATCGAAAAGTTATACCCAGGCAATAACATACGATTTTAACCACAAAAATATATTTCAAAATATATTTTACATTGCTCCATATATTTCATATCGAATACATTTCATATTTATATTTTTCATATTGAGAAATATATTTCAAAGTATATTCTCTATATTTAAAATATATCCGTATATATTCTATCTAAAATGTATATATATTTAGATGAAAAATATTTAATCAAAATATATTTACACGTATATTTTTGTCCATATATGGACATGTATACTTTTCATGTTTATAATTTATGGCCTATTTTTTAATTTCAACTGATCTGAGTATTTTTTGGAATTTTTCGAAGATGACGGACTTTTTGAAAAAGTTTAATTTATTACGGAGAATTTATATTAATTTTTTTTTTTCAGATTTTCAGAACATCATCAACAACAAGAATGGAACAACATCAATGGAATTCCAGAAGATATGATTTCTGCTAGATTTGTTTACATTTTTTTTGAAGCCGTAAGAGCTATGGATGAGGCCTATATAAAATTTTTGCCCGAGTACAATATTGGGGCTCCCTCAATTCCGCATACTTTTGAAATGAATGGCAATTCGTTTTTGAAAAGATATGAACCAAATAAAAATATCTTCCCGAGTGTCACTTGAGGAAAGATCTCTCGTTCTTGTGATGTGTGGAGCAATAAATCATATTCAACATTCAGTTTTGCTTTAAGATATAGTTTGAGTAAATTTTTCAGGATGATGGACCCTCGACGGAATCTTGGAATGAAAATATAACTTGGCGGAAACTGGGTTTATCGGTGTACACTCCAAGATTTCTTATTAAAATATCCAAATTAACTGAAAAATCGAGTTACCCAAGCGCTCAACCTGAAATAAGAATTTTGCAAGAGATTTTCCATTGCGCGATTCACGAGGCCTCTTCACATGCGTACATTTTGTAAACAACTCTGAATTTGTAAAAAAAATAAAAAAAAAAAAAAAATTTTTAATCACTGCATTCCATTTTTGTATTTTATTTTACCTTTTTTGTTGTTTGGTAAATAAAAGAGAACGTATTGCAAATCCTGAACATCCTCGTTGACGTTCTTGCAAAATCTGAAATTTCATGGATGATCGATTCTCTCAGCTTGTATATCATTCTTCAAAATGCGTACGTAAACATCGTTGTAAAACACTCGAGCCGATAAAATTTCGTTCGCATTTCAAACCCATAGTTCGATCGCGGGTTGTAAAAGCGAACATTTATTAGCTGGCATTGTATAAATTTAGCTAAACCGAAAATAAATTGAGTAACGCCGTGTCCATTTGATCTCGATCGAGGCCAGTTTGTTGACTTTGTTTAGTACTGTCAAATCGATCACTCGAACGTGCGAAAGGATATTTCCCGGAATAAACAACCGGAGACCGTGTAATATTTGTTCACGCGACATCAAAGACCACTTCTAATGTCAGGTCAAAAAGAATGTACGGAAAACCTAAAGAACCAACTTTTTTCCCCTTTACAGATCTCAACATTTTCAAAACATTTTTCAAATAAGAAATTTCCATTAAAGTAATGAAAACTTGAAAACACTTAATTTTTAATTGAAAAATATAAATTGAAATTTTTTTTTATTTACACCGAGAAGAATTTACTTCGTTGATTGAACTATATTATTTTCGTTCTGGAGTTTATATATAATCTAGTATAGTAATTAGTGAAATTTCAGTTATCATAACACTGATAAAAAATTGTGCAACTTTTTTTTTCTTTCTCTTTGACTTATATCATCTTTTTTAATTAAAAATGTTTGTAAAAGTTTGTTTCTTGTAATTCATTATTGTTTTTAATTTATATATATTATATACAACCTATTATATAGACTAGAAAAAAAATTACATCTCTGAAAGTCATTGATTCTGAACAGATCTCAATATTTTCAAAAAAATTTTAAATACAAATTTTGAATTAACATCTGAAGAAAAGTTAGAAGAACAAAAAGCTTGATATTTGAATTTGATTTGAAATCCGACTGTTTGGTATAATTGAAACTGTTTCATTGATTTGAACGGAGAGTAAATAAAGAAATTGTAACATTTTGGTAATTCATAGTAACATTGACATGTTTTCTTGAGACGAAGCGATTTGTTGAGATTCGTGACAGCGTTCATAATAATTTCAATAGCAGCATTCCTAGTTCGTAACCATGAACTAAAAAGCCTCTACATTTAATCACATCAACTTATTATTCATTTGAGCTTCAATGACAAAGCAATAGCTACCACGTATGGGTACGAAAGCAATTGTAATAATTATTGCACAAACTCTGGCTCCGTAATTTGCTGCTCATACGATATTCATCGGTTTTATAAAGCAATGTACAAAGCAAACAGGGCTACTTCCCAAAGCACGAAACTGATAAACGGTCGTCGACACAGCCACTGTTGTTTACATTACCGAGTTAACTGCCAAGATTCCTCTTACCAAACTTGTCACAAAGTCCGATCTAGAAAAAGCTTGCCGACTTGATGGTTTGTTTTTCTATTCTATTTTTTTTTGTCCGGTAATGATTTTCAACAAAGGAGGGACAAAAATAGGATTCTCAGTTTTCGAACAAAAGTTTTCAGGATGATTAAAAACCACTCAGTCATTTGTAAACGAAAATAGGTTTTTTATTTTCATGCTGTTTTCGTACTTCTTTTCTTTCAAATTTACATCTTGTAAAGCTGAATGACGATTAGTTTCGTCGCGCGATTAGATTCTGTGATGAATTTTTTGCTCGCGTTTCATATTTTTGTTTGAGTTTCATTTTCGTGCGTTGTCGCGTTTTCACACACGACATTAATCTCCGTAATTTTTCCGTCGAGCTCGACGACGTACTTTGTTTTCAGCTTGGTCCGCGAGAATTAAGCATGACTCGAGTCCTTTTGTTTTCAAGGAGCAGTGATCTCCTAAGAGCGTTATTACTTTATTTTCTGCAAGTGCAAGAAGAGCGCGATACAAATTTTTTAATTGCAACAAAGAAACGCCGGGTTTTTCGCCTTCATGCTTTGTGGATAAAACTGAAAAGTAATTTCATTTTTGTTTTCTACGGGGAACAATTTAATTGCAACGAGGCAACTATCCATTTTAATTACAATAAAAAAAAAAGTTGCACATTTCAGAAAAATTTTTCATTTTTTCAAATGTCGCGAACAATCATTTGTATGAAGGGAATTCACCTTCTGATCATGATTTTCCATTTGCAGTAATAAAGCCCGGGCATGATTATGAAAACTTTTATAAAACATGACGAACCGTCGGGAGAAGTTTCCCGGAAACATTTCGAAAGAAAAGTTTGTTTGACGTTGACAGTTGAATAAAACCCGAATTAGAATCGCTTACTCGTGCTATTGACTTTTGGCCTGAGTTTTGTTAGCGTTGCGAGGGCAAAGCCCATGGTACGCCAAAGCAAATTTATGCTCTCTGATCAATGAATATCTCCCAAACGCGGTCACCAAATTTTATTTGCCGTATTGGCTTTTCTACATCAATTCTTTTTGATGTTTCAAAAGCGCTCGTTTCAACATCCCAAATGAACGCAATTAATAATCTCAAAATTATTATTAATCAAAATTGATAAAATTATAGTCATGACTTCAAATCAAATGAGAGTCAAACGTGAACATATTCAATTTCTCAATTATGTTTAAAATATATATTATATAAATAAAATATAAACTTATATATTTCATATACATATTTTGCTTATATTTTGAATATAAAGCGGCAAGATCTTACATAAATTTAATATACATTTTTAATTGAATATATATGATACATATATTAACATATATTATGACATATTTATGATATTAACATTTTATGATTCATTCTATATTTTGTTAAAGTCTATCTAATAAATCGCCCAATACTATATTTTTTTATATTTATTTTTTTACGAATTGGCAGGTTCAAATTTTTTTCTGGAAGTCGATATGTGGAATTCGATATATTTCATTTCAAACTATTTTAAAAATGCATTCTATATACATCTATATATATATAATTTGTCCAATTTCTAAATTAAATATCTCAGCTTAGAGATAGTCAATTTTTTCAAAAATTTAACCACAGACGCGTTTGTAATAATAGCATTAATATTAAAAATTGCTATTTTGCGAAATTGCATTTTCCACCTTAATCTCGAGAGAGAATCAAAATTGTTTTTGTTCCTCTTTTTGCAAGCGCAGAGGTAACTTTTGGGGGGACAATTTTTTTTCTCTTAAACGACCACTTAAGTTTTTCGAGCGTCTGATGTTTGAACGGAAAAACACACGTCGTGGAATAAAAGGGAACCAATTCGGGATTGTTGTTTCTTTCTCTTGAAACCGCGATGAACCAAAGATAAACGACGGTTTGTGTACCCGTCAAATGTCTCTGCAAGCGAGGCTGGCAGAGTTCCAGAAATGGGCCAAGCTTCTATCGCCGTGAAATCAATGTTGATCGATAATTGTTAGAGACACTCGGTTGTTTGATGGATGAAAATACATTCAATTTGATGGGTATTTTTCACGCCTAAAAAAATTTGTAGTGACCCAATTGAACATTCGGACTTGATCAAACGTATAGTAAAAAAGGCGGAGTTTTGCTGATTGGATAAATTTGCTTGAAGTCAAAACTTTTGCTATTGAATGAAAGAATGACGAGAAATAGTTTTCAGAGTCAGTTCATAGCCAAGATCAAGGTTTGCTCTGGCTATACATGAGACCATATTCATAAATCATCACTCTGTACTTCAGCAGTTCAACGTCTACATTCAGTTTCCATTAAAACCTTCATAAGAATTCAATAAAAATACGTTCGTTTCAATTCGTCGTCGAAATCTTTGCCCTCGTATAATTTTGCACGTAAAAAAAGTAAAATAATTGCCTGCATAATGAGTGCAATGTTATTATCTTTCCATCAAGAACCTAAAAACAAATTATCCCGCCGATTAGATGCTTTTTAATCAAGAAAATGCCAACATTATCAAATGTCAGGTTATCTGATTTTCGTACGATTCGAGTCGGAGGTTTTTTATCTGAAAAACGTTGAATTTCCATTGAGAAGCAACTGTGGAAGATGTCTAGTTTATTCAGCATCTTAGGAAACTATAGTCTAAAAGAAATACCTCGGTCATTCAAATGTTGTATTAAATAAAAAAATTTGTGTTTTCATTTTTCCTTTTCTTGAATTTATTTAAGAGACTGTCGGTTCAGTAAAAATAGTGTTTTTCAAATTATAATCATTTTAACATTTTATAACTAATTCTATAACATGTTCCTAATGTCTATCTGATAAATCGCCTGATACAATTTTTTATAATTATTCTTTGGAAATTTGCAAATTCAAAAAAAAAATTTTTTTTCCTTGGAAAGTTAGAATTTGTTTACAATTGAACCATCGAATTCTGACTGCCATAAACAATTGGGTAAAGTTTGAAAAAGTTTAACAAATTCGAATTCGATATATTTAATTTTAAACTATTATAAAAATGCATGCTACGTATATCTATAAATACCATTTTGTCTAATTTTTAAATTAAATATCTCAGCTTAGAGATAGTCAATTTTTTTCAAAAATTTACCTATAGACACATTTGTATTAATAAAATTAGTATTAAAAGTTACAAAAACATCTGACAATAATTTTGCGAAATTGCATGTCCCACTTTAAAGGAAGATTCGCAGAAATGTTATCTCGATGTTGTAGTGTCATTTTGTGGAAATTCATATTCGATTTTTTAGTTGACTAAACGTGATTGCCGAGGTGGTTAATTAGTCGACATTTACAATCAACCAAATTGGTTACTAAAGATCCCTGGAAATTAGTAAGTCGAGTCAGCAGTTCTGTAACGGTGGCTTGAATGTCTGACTATATAAACGCATTTACTACTGCGATGCATCCTCGTTTGGAGATTGCAATTAATTTTATTACTCCACGGCATTGGCGCTGCTCCATAGCTTTCCGCGTAGCTGCAAAGTTGAGGAAGATGCCGATATTAATGTGTTTCGATAACTCTTAGCACCTTGTTTGCGGTCCATCGATTCTCGTTAGTTTTGCGCGAAGCTGCGATTCCAAAGTGTCATCAAATGAACACGCTGATAATGCGCCAATAATAATCGCCATCATATTAGCTCGACAAAAATGTCCATGTCTATTGGAGGACTTTGGAAAAGGCAAAATGATTGGCCGGATAAATATAAATGAACGAATTGTATCGGATTTTTATTTGGTACAAGGTAAAAACGTCCACGATAAGATATTTATAAGCCCCGATCATAAGTTATTTATTCGTTTTGGTAAACGAAACGGTAAATCGGATTTTCGAAAATTAAATTTTCATCGACTAATTGCAACTGTTCGTTTCGATCTTTGCGAAGCTGCGAGAAGAAAAAACATTGGAGATGGAAAAAAAAGATTGCAAATAGAAAGATGGAGATGTAAAAATATATTTCTGCTGGTAAAAGTTTAAAAATGCTGGATGTGTCAGAGATTGTAAACGTGATTTGCTAGAAAATTTACTCTTCGGAATATATTTATTTATTTTTTTTATTTAACCCCGTTGTATAATTCTCGAATGTGTAATTTGTGGGAGCGTGATGAAATTTTCATATTTCGGAAGTGTGTAAACAGCGTATGAAATATTGGCTGACGTTGGAGCGACTGCGAGTGAGCGCAAATTTTCGAGTCATCTGGCGCGCGAGTTTATCGATTTCCATACTCAATAATTCCGCACTCATTATGCCGCCTTTTCTCTGTCACAGTCAGGAGTTTCGTACGTTGATGATTCACGCGCATTTAGTGGCCCTTTTTGATCAATTTCATTGTTGTCTACCTACACAAACACAACCGACCAACGAAATTTCGAACGAAAATTAGTTGATTATGTTGATCATGTGACAAAACGTGATGCGATTTTGTTTCCTGTTTATACTTTTAACCCAAACTCAAATGTTTCTCATTTAATTAATGTACTCAGACTGTTTGCATGGAGAGATACCTGTTTAAATGTTATAATATATATTTCGCTGTATACAATTCATTGTAAACACCGTTTTATTCAAACAAGTTTGTCCTTCACATTCAAACCGTTTTTTTTATTGTTTTAGATTTCATACGAAAATATAAATATAAATAAATATAAATATACAAATATTTCTAAAAATAAAAATAAAGTTTTTTTTATCTATTTTGTTAATATAGTTCAATGAAAGAAGTAAATTTTTCGAAATTTTGAAAAAGTGACAGAAAATGAAAATGTTTTTCAAGTTAAAAATGTTTATTATTTAATAATATAAGAATTTGCATTTTTTTATTGTATTGTTTGATGAATAGGGAAATGTAAAAAGGTTTTAATGGACGATGGTGGATATGTTAGTGAAAATGTCAGTTTGAATGGTTAAGAAGTAAAAAACTAACAACGAGTCAACGAGACTCGTTTTATATCGTAACACATAGCGAATACACAGGCGTCTACTTCGACGAGAGAGTATTACACGGAATTGCGTTACTGGGACAGCAAATACCAGGGTGCGATAGCAAATAAAATTATTCGCCAATGCAAAAGTACGCGTCACAGCGGTGGTAGTAATAAGGTTGCATATTTGTCTGTCCTGTCAACGTCAAACTGACACATTCACGCCATCGCAAAATTGAAGCTTTTTTTTAAATTCAGCTTAACTATTTAAAAAAATACGTCCCACTAAACATCATTTTTATCATCTGTTTATTGTTCGGTCGTATAAAATTTAACGGTTTCCCATGGTCCGATGAAACGTAACATTTGATATTGTAATTTTCCAGTAACACAAATCCTGATTTTGATGTTCTAATATGCACCGCGCCATTGGTTCCAAAACAATGAACCAAACGTATCCTTACCGAGGGAGTCTAGAAATTCCAGTTTTACGATTCGACAGTTTTTGTTTCGCCAACTCGTACAGCTTCTAAAAGCAATATATTTCTCACGTCCAAAAACGAAAACAGGAACAAATAACAACGAAGTACAAATTTAAGGAAAACTTGTTGGTTCTGGAAAAAAAAGAGAACAAAAAAAGAAATAAAAACTGGTCGGGAAAAATGTATAAACAAAAATAAGAAGCTTACAATCAATGTCAGTTTTTGAAACGAAATGTTTCTGCATCACTTCTCCTTTTTATCAATGCACGAAAACCTGACGCATAAATTTTCATGTCGTTAAGTATCCTTAACTTTTTCGTATGCTTTCTTCCCCTTTTTCTCGTCAGGTTAAGTGACATTTTGCTACAATATAAATGATTCATAATTTATGAACGATTTTGCACATTGCCAGAGACAAAACTTTTGATTTTTTTTTTCATGAATAATAATAAAAAAAAAAATAGAAAAAAGTGGAGCACTTTTTTTGACGAAAATAAAATTCGTTCCGTTTTCCTGCACTTATCGTCGACAATCGTTCGGATCCGACGTTAAAAATGTTTGACGCATTTGTAGCTGAAAGAATTAAAGAAAACGACAGAGGGAACATTTTTTGCGCATTTCACCACTATTGAGATTGCGATTTATGACGTTGATATTTCGCATCGGCATTCCATAAATCAGATGTATATATTTTTGAATTAACGTTTCATTTTTTAGTACACCTAAACGTACACTTTTTATTCATCTTTATCCGTTATTGTTTGTAATTAATTTTGTTTACGTCTGATGATGGGGCAAATTTTTTCCTGTCTACCTGTTGTCCTTTGTGCCTTTATTATTGTCTTTTGTATTTTTCCACGATTGCGTTGCAGATAAACTAGAAATAGCATCACGCATACACAAAAATGTTTGCGAACATATGGCTGTTGTCAGCTGATTGGCGTCGTACATATTGAACACTGTCGACGCGAGACTGTCGACCTTTAATAAATCGCTCAGTACAAAATCTATGATTTATTTTTACAAAACAAAAAATTGAGTTCAACTTAGTTCTTGAAATTATTTCAAAAAGCTCATTTCCTTTCGCTGAATTCATTTTCACAAGGGAAGTCTTATCTCTTTGTCCGTACAAATTGTTTTCTATCAAAAAAAGAAAAAAAAATTATTTTCGGTTCTAGAAACTAATATACGTTGCTGTCAGAATACCCGACGAAATATTATTTATCTCAAGTTTCGTGCGAAATTTGAACGTTCTAAACACCCTCGTGCTTTCGTTTCTTTTCTTACGGTGCCGTTTGTTAAATAAATAATCAATCAAACTTACGTGTTCCATCGAAACGTGTGGCGATAGTATCAAGAAACGTATTTTGAGGAGCGAGGAGGCCCTTCCTGGCCGGCATTGGGATCGCCCCGCCACTAAATGGGGCGATCTAATCTGTAACATAAAAATTAAGGGCACATTTTATATCAAATTAGTTGAGTCCAGCTTTACGTCAAGCTCCCAACGTTTCTTTCATAAGCTCAATCTTGATTGTTATTTATAATTTCAATAAATATATCACAATTTGATGTGTTTTTGTTTCAGAGGTAGGTGAACAAGCAAATCCCAGCCTGGTAATATACAAATTTTAATTACAAAATTTTTTTAATTTATATCTGGTACTTAATATTTAGTTACATAATTAAAAATTTAATTACTATAACCTGAAGAACGCAACGATAATGCGAACTACGTTTTTTGAAATTCTTTTTATTTTAAGAAATTTTTTTTCTGTATTATTTTAGTTCATTTTATTTTTTTTAATTTTCCATTTTTTATAAAACGAATTTGAAAAAAATGGTTTTGATTCAATAGAACCGTTTTGCCAATTGTGCATTCGTTTCGGGTGTACAAATGTGACGACGTTATGAAAATCTTTGATTAAAATTTTTTCGAATTCAAAAAACGTTGTTTCGGATTCAATGGGGGGGGGGGGGAGTTAAATTAATAAAGGCGCAAACAATACGTGAAAGCAGGTTGGACGAAAAAATGAGGGATAGAAATTGTGACATAAAGAGATTTTAGAATGAAATTACATCACTGCACAGGCGAGAGAAAATTTTTAATTGACTTTGAAACGAAAAATGATTGCGGGGTTTTTAAAGACGCGTGTAAATTCATCCCGATGGAAATAACCCGTTGAAATTAAAAATAGTCGCCGGCTTTATTGTACGGATCAATTTTTCATGCGAGATAGAAAGAGAGAAAGAGAGCCCGCGATATTTATCGAGGCAATTATGTCACGTGCGGGGATTATTAATAAACTTAATTTTTTCAAATTCAACTGACACACTTTTCGGCTGATTCTTGTCCGGGCGATCATTTTTAGGTTATGTAACGTTCCAAAAAAATGACTTATTTTGAGTTCATTCAACTTGTTTTGTTCAATGTTTTTTACTCCGAACTCAAAATCTGATCCGGACATGATTTTAGAAAAGTGGAACATTAAGACAAATCACTGCGATGTTCCGATGGAGTTATTTACCTCACAAATTATCCGCCTAGATAGTAATTAGTTTGAAGCAACGCGTCGAGACCGAAATAAGTTATTCAGTTACGATAACCAAATTGCTGAAGCGGTAGAAATTGCTTATTTAGCCGATGACCATCTCCATTAACCGCAGCTGGTGCACTTCACAATGTCATCTAAGTTTATCATTTCAGTAAAAAATCCCTGAGGAGAAAAATGATCATTTTCACCTCCGCATCGCAAATTTTTCTTTTTCAAAACCAGAGCCACCTGGTGATTGCTTTAAAACTACTTCTATTGGAATCCCCAACTTCACTTCTTTATCAGGAGGGAAGTAAAAAAGTTCCCTTAAGTTTTACTTTGAAGTTGCAAAAAATTTTAATTCCAATCTTCTTTGTTTTTTTTGTATAATAGGAGACTGAAAATGGTAAAAGTTTGGGCTGGTATATAATGATTACATAGAGGAAAGAAATTCGATCCAAATTTATTGAACTGTACAGTATATGGGGGACGAATCTAAAATTCGGAAAAAAAATATATAGAAACTTAGAGCAAATTTCAATGAATGAGCATGAAAAATTAATATTATTTTAGTAATTTTGCTCACTTATTATATTAATTTCACTTTTTATATGTTATTGTCTAAGAATTGATAGTTGTAAAATTTATGAAATTATTATTTTAATTGGGAACCATTTAAATTAACTTTTCATTTATGAATTATAATATTTGATAGAAGTTTGTTTTCAGTATCAAATTAATTTTTAAAAGCAGTGAGAATTGATAAAAATTGCATCCCAGAACTTTGTTTTAACTGTTTTATTATCTTTGATATACTGGACTTTCGGATAATGTATCGAAATTACATCGCGAGCTCGAGTCCCGGTGACTTACAAGGTGGACTAGGCGGGATCTTACCTCCAGTTAGATAATCCTGTGTCCCGATGTCCGCCGCACTGTCCAGTCCTCAAATCTGACACAATCACAAATCACAGATTAAAAGCATCGATCGCAAACTAACTCTTATCTTAACACTAAGAGTATTTATAGGGGAAAAAAACGGAAAAAGATCCATCGGGCGAATTGTATCTCCGACCGAATTGAAAATATTTTGGTTCCGATTGTGCCACGGTGTTGACAGTTGCGGGTTTTATTTTTGGACCATTTTGATGAATTGACTTTCACTTTGTTTTGAAACACGGGATTTACTTAATTTATTTTTTATTTTATTTCTTCTTTATTTTTGTTTTTGTTTTTGTTTTTTGTTCGAGTTGGAAATGGTTTTTTTCCATACCAACCGGAAATTGAAGTTTTGGAAATACGATCTTCAATTTTGTTTCTACGAGAATTTCATACAAGATTTAATGTCAAAAACAATGGTGCATTTTGGATGATAATGCGAGAAAAAAATGAACGATAAGTATCGCGCGACAAGAAAACGTGGAATTACGAATAAATAGAATGTCATTGTGGGATATCAAATTCGAACAGAGACATCACAGTGACAAGAGGAAAAAAGCAATTTTATTACATTTTGTGACACGGTGATCCTTATGTGGAAGGAATAAATGAAATAGAAAGTTACAATATTTAACAGCGTGTACATAGGTATTACATATCACTGTACCATTCTTTTTGCCAGGTAAAAACTTGCGTTCGATAATTCTAGTAGTGAAATGTGAGATGAAGCTTTTTTATGTGAAACACAAAAAAAAGATTTTTCACGAGATGTATATTCCAACCTGAATAATTCGCAAAAACTCCTCCCAAATGAACTTATTAAGAAAATTTTATTCCAACAATGTTAAACCGCATTTTAGTTAGGTTAATTTCATGTATGAAATATCACATTTAATTGCGAAACGCCACATGAAGAGGAGCTCTTCAAAATATCTCCGGCTGAGGAATTTTTGTTGAACGTTTCTTAATTAAAGAAAAGACTTTTAATGATTGGAAGGCAAATTCAAAGTGTACATTTTTCCTCAGCATTTTTCTTTTTTCCGACAAAAAGAAAAATGTAAAAAATCTATAATACTCGAACTTTGAACGTCGACGGGGGCACATTTTTTCGCTGTGTTTAGCGATTTTTAAAAAGCGCCATATTCGTGGAACATTCGTGCAGCTCTCGGCACGGCCATAGATTAAAAGTAATCGCGATCGCGGTGATTTA
>JAAMPD010001133.1:0-29136 GCA_025266255.1 Trissolcus basalis | reverse complement strand
TATATATATATATATATATATATATATATCTATTTCTAAATGTTTTTTAATTTAAAAATTTGATCTGAAAGAGAAACAATCAAACAAATGATAAGAAGAAATAGAACAACGAATTGAATGATTAATTTATGCGGTTTGGTTCGTGTTATAGAAATTAATGGTGGATGAAAAAAAATGTTACCTTTTTGGTCGCAACCAACAACTCAATGATTTTTGTATTGATCATGCATCATGTTCAAGAGTTCATGCAGCTTTGGTGTATCACAAACATTTACAAAGGTGTTTTCTCGTCGATCTTGGAAGCAGTAAGTATTTGAACAATTGGTTATACAAGTGTGTTGATTATCGTACGAATAACATTGAAACAATACATTGATCAGCTCATGGGACATATATTGGAAATATGAGACTAGAAGCTCACAAACCAACACAACTTCCAATTGATAGTACTTTCCATTTCGGAGCATCCACTCGTTACTACATTATACGTGAAAGACCTCAAACAGGTTCAAGAACTATTATTGATGAACTAGAAAAATCTTCAGAAGACAATGAAGCTGGTGGATTATTAGGATTACCAGAAACCGAAACTGAACTTGATGTATGAAATCTTGATGTATATTCATGATTATGATATTTCAAAGTGTATTGATGATGATTGTTATTTCAGAATTTAACTGAATTCAACACAGCACACAATAGAAGGATATCAATGCTTGGTATATCTGATGATGATGTTCATAAACCTACGCGAAAGCGTAAGAAAAAAGGCATTACATTCAATGACGATGAAGAAGTAATCAATCCGGAAGATGTGGATCCTACCGTTGGTAGATTCCGAAACCTTATACAAACTACAGTTGTGCCTAGTAAAGTAATGATAGTTATTTATGTTAAACAAATTTGCTTATTATTTTGTACATATATAGAACAATAATAATATATAAACTTGTGTTTGACTCTGTGTAGAGAATGAGAATGGAAGGTGGTTTAATAACTCTAAACGAAGAACCACACCATGCTATTATGAAGCATCTGCAGCCAACGTCGACAACGCCACAGCTTTACCACGATTTACCACCGGAGCAATTCAGCTCATCAATTTCTGCCTCTATGAACAATCCATTCTCAGTAGCGTTAACCTCGTTAACATCACGCCTTGGAATTGCCTTGCCGAACCCTGCACCTGATGTCGAAATGACACCTAGTCAAATGCAGACTGAGCAGATGCAAGTCGTTGCCCCTGCGCAACCAGGCTCTTCGCACATTCCGGAAATGAACATGTCATCGAGCTCAACATCCTCGACAGAAGCCACCTCGGCAGGCCCACATGAGCCAAAAAAGAAAAAATATGCCAAAGAAGCCTGGCCAGGCAAAAAACCGTTGCCTTCTTTGCTTGTTTGAAAACATGAATTTCCATTTTACACAATTCACTCTTTGTTACACAAGATATCATTTACATTCTTTTATTTTCCGATCAATTTGATTTTTACTATTAATTATCCGTCATTTATACATTTTCTATCAATTCAACAAGTAACAGAGAGTTTGATTGTCACGTATTTTGGGAAAAGATATACCTATGTTACAGAGAGCGATATAAATAAATATATGTCTGTAAATTTTATATTTTTAATACAACTTTTAGAGAAATTTCAATCACCTTTATTGTAATACTACTTTAATAGAAACGAATGCATTATGATCAAATGTATATTCTTAATTTTACTCAATTTTCATATGAAATTCACATTATTATTTGTATTATAATACAATTCAATTGTAAAACAGTCATTTGAATTAATTGTTTTAACTAGACTAAATATGTATGTCATTCATCCACAGTTTATATACAGTTTTAGTCAACAGTGAATCAAGTGGAGAAAGTTCGATTATAATAAACAATAAGTAAATGAAAAAATACTATTCATAACTTAATTTAACAATTATATAAAAATGTATATAAATTGAACTTATTTTATTGTGACTTCACTAAATGATTCACAAATCTTGAAAAACCTGTTTAACCACCACCAAGTTCAAGTTTTTATGATTATGATTCTACAATCATTTGAATTATTCAGTTCAAAATCTGTTTGTAAAAATAATTGATGTAATATATCAAAAAATTGGTCATTTTAAGCAGAATTTGACATTTAAAAAAAATTTCCGACCTGATCTCAAGACAAGTATCACGTTGTTGATGCTAATGTTCAACAAGTTTTAATCCCACCAATAAAATTGCTATGTATTCCTGGTCTTGATCTATCCTTTTAGAAACTTTGTGAGATCATTTGTTTAACAACGATTCGTTAGTTCATTACAAAACCTAATATTCTCCATAACACAATATAAGTATATTAGGTAGTGTATCAGAGCATTGAAAATTTCTAAAACGATTTTGAAACCTGAATGCAGAACTCGGGTTTGTTGAATTTTATAAAAAAGATAAAAATGATTAGATATAAATAGTAAGTCAATGATTATTTATTATTCAAGATGAACAACAACATTTAAGAAAACCCACAATCTGCGTAGCAACGTAGACAAAACTACAAAAATTACGACGTCTTACACGTTTCAAATGAAAACTCGTAATAAAAAACGAAATAAACTTTAAATAAGGAGAAGAAGACGCTTTGATTGCGTAAAAATACTGTCATGTTTTGATATAAAAGAATTCGTCATTGTTTTGCGAGCCAAGTTGTAGTGAGTCCCTTGATAATGATATCCTCCATTGCCAATTTGAATTTAATGAATCGTCGTTTGAATTCTATTCCACAACCTTTAGACAAACGAAAGTCAACCAAAATTTTCTCCTCCATATCCAAGATGTTGGCTTTGAAAACCAGAGGCGTTTTTCTTCTATCCACTGTTGAAATTGTGACCTAAAAAATTGAAGATTGTGATAGAAAAATGAATTTATATTAATACTATCATATATATAATTGATGAATATGCTTACAGTTCGATATTCATTAATCCTGTAACTGTATTTTTCATGCTCCACGTGACTTATAATCCGTTTAATAACAATATCATGGTCTTCCATAACGAAAAACCGAGTCATACGTTTCACCAAATTCTGCATGGGACTCTATAACATTATTGTATCATTGTCAAATTAATACAACTACAAATATAAAGTACGTTTCATTTGAATGAGCGACTAAAACAAATGATATTGAAACCTGAGTTGATTGAGTGGACAATGCTTGCAGCTGAGAACACAACAATAAATCTTCAGCGATGGTTGGTTGCGAGAAGCACATATTTTGATGCTTTTCATCAGGTCTCATTTTATCATAGTCCATTTCTCCATTTATCATTTCTGGCTGTGAGTAACTAATAATGCCTTGGTCACTCTCGTCACTAATTTTATGTAGTTTTTTCAATTTTGCGCCATCAACTCGGTCGGAATATGATTCATCTGAAAGCACGTACAAACTCATTGATTGCAACCAAATATATTTCTTATAAATTTGATTGAATTAATCAATTTAAACAAAGTCAAATATAAAGAATGCAGTAGTATTTCATCGACTGAATTAATTACATTGTCTTTTGAAAAACATTGTTATGTATAAATATGTATATCTATATATACAGTATATATTTATTCCAACTTGATTCGCTCGAGTTCACTAACTGACTGATGACAAAACAATTGCATATATATAAAACGACAGACGTGAAATTATATTTCATTTGAACGTACACAAACAAAGCCATGTTGTTGATTGAATCGAAAATGTTGCGAGGTTCAAATTGTAATGTAAGTATATAATAAATCGTAACAATATTTGAAGCTTCGTAAATCTGATGCAACAAACTTGAACATACAAAATGTAGTACATCAAATGATCTAAGTTGTACATAAAAATGCTTACCGTATAAAAAGCAGTAGAAATTTATTCAAACATCACACAGATAGGTACTAAGTAACCTGGAGCTATTCAAATCAGCTCAGAGCTACTCAGTACCTGTCCGTGGAAAATTTGTCTATCACAGCGATCAAATTATTATTGATGATTATTTTTGGATCAAAAAGAATTCTTACCTAGATTTTTAACGAACCATGGATGGCTTTTAATTTCCTTGATATTATATCTGGCAGAGGGTGTGAAGACTAGAATTTTTCTGATATACGCAACAGACAAATAGTCAAGTTTACTCCATGGAGTCAAGCACATATATTCACCGTGCAGCCATTCTGTGAATTCTGAAAATTCTGTCGACGCTTGATCCCAAGGTAATTCTATTTGCGCAATTGAGAACAAAAAAGAATACTTTATAGTTGATTCCTTAAATATGAATGATTATGAAGTAAGAATTGTTGAGATGGGATTACCTCCAGCTAACAAAGCAACCAAAATAATACCGCAAGACCAAATATCAGCTGGCTGAGCGTGGTAATTTCCTAGCAATACTTCGGGAGCAACATATGGCATAGTTCCACACTTGGTGTTGAGCTGTCTTTCCACGCCTCTCACTCGAAAAACTGTGGCCAAACCGAAGTCTGAAACTTTCAGGTTATCATTTTTGTCCAAAAGCAGGTTCTCTGGTTTAAGATCCCTGTGAGCTACACCACGACTGTGAAGGTATTCCACAGCGCTTATAAGTTGTCTGAAATACTTTTGAGCGTTTTTCGTAGACATTCCAATATCAGGTTCTAATTAATCAATCATTCAACATATTAGTTTTGCATATTATACATTTATAAAAGTTATAACTAGACAAATTACCAATTCTGTCAAAAAGTTCTCCACCGGATGCATATTCTAGAAATATGTATTCCATGTTGGGTTCACTTCTGTGTCCGAAATAGTGAATGATATTTGGATTTGACAACATTCTATGGACAGTAGTTTCTTTGTACACGCTTTGCTTTGCTGCTGGATGTTTCAACAAGTCTATCATTTTCATTGCAACACTCTCGCCGGTAGCTTTGTTAATCACAAGTTTGACCCTATCCCAAAATAATAAAATATTCATTGTATACTCAAAACAAAATTAAATAACTATACTCATTATTGTTGATTATTTGTTGCTTACTCTCCATAAGCACCTTCTCCGAGAGTTTGCGCCAAACTCCAGCCTTCCACAAAGTCAGTCATTTTGTTTTTTAATTGTTCAATTCACAGCCTTTCATGTTAAATCTACTGATTCAGTTTATCAGCAACAATGATCAAATATCTAAAATAAATTTTCTTATAACTTTTAAAAATATCATTATGTATATACCAAATTATTTATTTTGATGGTGTACAAAAATAAAGGATCATGGATGAAATGTGCGTGTACAGACAAAGACTATTGTTCAAAATTGACAGAATCTTTTGATCAAACGTACTCCAAGTACTTGACTGTTTTTAAATCATATCATGCTGCATATTAGAAAAGAACGAAATGTTTGAATATTGTGAGCGAGAGTAATAAATATCAAGATTGCTGCAGAATATACATATATATATATATATATATATATATATAGCCATGCAGGCCAAAATGTACCCCATATCAGAGAATAAATTGATTCACAATTTGGCTAATGTGGAAACAATGAAAAACAATGAGAATCTGCAGCTAAATATATTATAGCGAGTACAAGCTCATTTATTTACCAGTTGAATTGTAAACAACTAGGGTCGTGTTGCACGTGGTGTCAGCGGCGTCATGGCTTCACTCGCTCGTAAGGTTCAAAATCTCATTTTAACTGATTTCGCGCCGCAGCTGATCAGAGTGGCGCTCTCAAACGAAGCCGGCCGGATAATAATAAATAATAAATATGGTGGCGCCCGCCGAGATGCGAGCTGCGCTGCCTATATCTTTCAATATCAATCTAAACAACAACACACGATAATAATGCTTATTATATTAATTTCAATAATTAGTTGCCCATCATGAATTCAATCTTAAATTATACAATCAAAAATTTGATGAGTGATATTACAAACAACAAAACAAATAACATCAGCATTTACCAAATTGAATCGTAAGAGAAGCATTTTTACTCTTTCCATCACTTGAATCATATGTCACTGATCATAATAATTATTTTATATTACATTTGTATAATATGAGATATAGATGAACAAAAAAGATACACCCTCTAGCGGCCAAACAATGAACTAGATTAATATATTGGAAAGAGAGTGGAGGGTGTGTGACCGCACACGCAAGCTAGTGGCGAAAGCCCAAACTACTTGGCGAGAGCACGACGCGGCAGCCTGCCTGTTGTAATCTTGTAATCCTGTAAATAGTGCTGATCGAAGGAGGAGAACGAACGAGGACGGACGAGACGAGAGAGAGTTTTTTAGTTGGTGTGTTGAGTTGAGTGCGCGCATGAATATTGGTTCATGTCAATTTGGAAGTCGAATGCTCAATTTGGCACAGCAGCAGTCGTGATGATGCGCGACACACACGGAGTACATCAACTTGACGCCATTACCTCGCTCAAAATGACGTGCTGAGCACTGCCTTTTCCGCGAGTTACTCAACTTTTTTACTACACCATCTTTCTCAGAGGGACAAAGCTTCTTTACCAGGTATTCTTATTACTCGTCAATTCTTACTTCTTATCAAAGAAATTGAGCCAACAAATTGGTCCCCTCACAAGTCAATCAGTTTGATCATCATTTTTGAGGCTCCTTTTATTATTTGAAAAAAACAATCGATGTGTTTGTTTGTAGAGCCAACAAATTATCAATATAGCAGCTGATGAATCATTCCATTTATTTGCTTCTTATTTTATAACGTATTCATTTCACCTAACTAGACAATTTTCAAAGCGTTTTTAGCTATGTGACCATGACTATCAACAAATATTGTTTATTTAATTTTTTGTTCTTCAATTTTTTCTAAACAACATCAGTTTTACTTATTTTATTAATCGGAAAACAATGAAATGATTATTTCTTATATATCAGTCATGTGCATGTTACGGCCATGCCAAAGAGACTTTAATAGGGATGTATAATAAATCATTGTTCTGGTACGGAATATAAACGTCAATTGTTCTAACTTTATTTTCAAATTCAAATACATTCTGCCTATTTGTATATACATGTATATAAAATTGTAAATCTATTTGTATTTCACTAATGCATTTTTTATCTGTTTATGAATTGCAGAATGGAGGAAGATCAGATGCCTGAAACAGTGTATTGTTTTCAGCCATCGCAGAAAAAGTTTGAGAAAACTAGGAGTGACTCATCCAACGGAGAAACTACTTCTGCAACTTTAGACACTTCTACTTCGCTAGTTGATATATTTGATACTGCGTTTTCTTCCACCGTTGACCCTGCCACACAGTCACGTATTACACCTGGTAATATAAAAAAAAAAAAAAAAGATTTGTTTAATATTATTTGAATTGTATATTAAATAACCTTCTTTTGAATAAGAAACAAAAAATAATAAAGGATTTCAATAAATAAATAAACAAAGTTGTTTGCGTATAGTGAATAAAATAATTGTGTAAATGAGAGGAATAAAAATAGATTGAATGTATTGAAGTAAAGAGCAGTGCATATAAAAAGGGAGAAGAAAGAACTATTGTATAAAGCTTGAGGCGTTGCACCTGCCATGTGAAGTGAGAAAAGACCAAAAAAAAAATTGAAATGTTTGATATGAATTTCAGGCAACGACGTTGAATATGATCATTTGTTCGCGGGTAGTGATATCGAGGAGAATGACATAACTTCAATCATAGCCAGCAGTCAATCGCATCATAGTCACAACCAAAACAATTTTGTGTGTGAACATTTACTTCCGCCGATTGATCAATCGCATGACGATTGTTGGGGCTACAATTGCACTATGTGCCTAAACAAGATCACTAAGAGACGACAACAAATGCCGGCAGAAAGTTGTCCTCCAAAGAAGCGTTACACAAATGATTTGTCAAAACAAATCAAAAGACATAAAATGCAATCTTTCATCAGTGATATGCTCAGTGATGAAATAAATATTAACGCTGCTGGACCATCGAGAATTGTTGATCGCCCTGTTGATTATAGGTGAGTGAGATGACAAGTCTGTAATTAGTATAGAATCACAAGTTTTAATTGATTTGTTGTTTGGATGTGCATAGCATAAACGGACCATCAGGTGTTAGAAAAAAAGGGATGGGAAAAGGGACTGCAGTTGATAAACTGCAGTCGACAAGAAAATCACATACTACGTCAGCAAATGCTAATGAAAATAGTCTTACTACTAGCGCAAACAACTCAGGTATGCCATGTTTCGATTGAATACATTTGTTTCAAATTTAAATATACTCACAAGTATTAGATTCAATAGCAGTTGGTTACTTTTTTTAGGTATAGATGATACACCATCTGCACCAGACTTACAACTCGACTGGTCGTCCAGCAGTGATTCAGAGGACAGCGTTGTAAATGAGGAGGACGTCGGTTTTGTCGAAGTGCTCGAAACTGTAAATCTGAGCAATGAGGTGAATGAATGTTGATCAATGATCAGTCATAACGAATTTCATTATTATTAGTTTTCTCATGCTTCAATTTAATTTACAGAATAATAATAGTAATAGCAGTAACAGTAATGCTAATGGCCAATTAAATGATCAAAGCAACCACACTGTACCAATTGTAGATTTAACAACAGAATCAGATGACGAGCTATTTCCAACTGATGAAACAAGAAATAATGTCAATGCAGTATCTTCAAGTTCAGAAGAATCCTCCAGGTGAGTGGATAAACAGATTGTGACATATTATATTATAAACAAACATATTGTATTGAATGAGTGATTAATATAATTAATCGATTGTTTAGATCTAATCAATGTACACACCAAATGCCAGACAGCCATCCGACTACTGAAAATCCAGTAAACATAGGGAGGTTATATCAAAATGCAATTTCAAATATGCCTCCACATGGTTAGTGAACAAACAAAAAGTTGTCGTTATCATACCTATGAAACAGAACAAGTGTTATTGAAAGATCGTTGTTTGAATTTGTTTTTAGGTAATGTGAGTTCACCGCGAATGCATCCCCTCCAAGAAAGGTTATGGTTAACCCAACAGCGTTTACAAGAAATGCATCGAAGGCTTCTTTGTACACGAACTTCACATCATCGGTAAGTTGTTGCAAATTGGTTTAATTATGCTGAATAATTATGTCTTGTTTTATTTGTAGCCCGTGTAGATGTTTGCCACCAAGCGCGCACACATTTCACTGCGGACATTTGCGTAACTGTCCGGCTAATCCAAATGCAAATAGATACGGTTCAATAGAACCCAGGGGAGATTACCTTGCCTGGAGACGAATGATGTTGCCGCCTTTACAACCTACGGTTTATAGTCATCCTGAAACAAGAGAACGACCTAACAATATTTACATAGCCGATTTTCCTTCTCACTATGTAAATATACTTCAAACACACACATACAACAATTAAAAAGACAAATATAAATGATTATAATTGACATTGGTTCAAAATGTTGTTGCAGGCGACGACGTCTCCAGTGACAAACGTGAATGAACCGGACGTTGTCAATTCTGTGCCAGTCCACCAACATGTTCATCATCACATGTACCATTATCATCCGCAGCATTCATCACAAAGACCGAGTCTAGAATCTAGTCTTGACATTCTTTTACCTTTGGTAAACTCACTTATCTCCAAAGTCGAACTTTTTTTACTTTTATGGATTCAATCTTTGAAATCAATCAATTGTTTTTAGGAAAATGTAGATACTTCGTACAGGTCCGTAAACGCGTTCCCAATTCCACCAACAGCATGGACAATGCTTCAAGATATACGCCGAATGACTCGAATCAGTTGCGGAGCAACTCAAGCATCAATTGAGAGTCATACATTCCCTCATAAATACAAACGTGTAAGTGTTATCATTTTTTTAACAATATCAATTAAAAATCTGTCGCTCATGTATTCAAATCTATATATCTTCTCATAATGGCTTTTCGTTTATATTTATGATGCCAGGTTAAAAAGATGGAAAATAGGGAAGATGACATTGAAAAATGTACCATTTGTTTATCTGAATTTGAAGATTGTGAAAGTGTAAGGTAAGCAATCGGACAATTTTTCATACTATATTTATTCCATTTTTGCAATTTATTAAGGTTTATTTTATTTTTAATTTAGGCGGCTTCCATGTATGCATTTATTCCACATAGATTGTGTGGATCAATGGCTATGTACAAACAAGCGGTGTCCAATTTGTCGCGTCGATATAGAAACTTTTCTTCACAAGGAACTCACGACACCTGCATAGCGCTCACGAAGAAATGTTACCATAATGTATCCATTATTACTATTATTATCAACTACGTAATATACATGGCTATAAACGTAAGTGATACCTTCAAATCGACTGCCAACTTTTTGAGGTGTGATCGAAAATTAGCAATTTAGACAAATATCATAAGAATGAAAAATGTTTTTCCCTACTGAGCCGTGAAAAGTGAACTTTTCTCGGCTGCGGGCCTCTAAAAGTTCTACTTTTCAGCCTTCGTAGGGAAAAATATCGTTCTGTCCTGGGCGTGAAAAGTAATTACAGGGCGAGCGGGTGACAACCCTCGCCTTCGGCTCAGGTTGTCAACCCCCGCTCACCCGATAATTACTTTTCACGCCTAGGATAGAAATATACTATTTTTATCTTGCATGTGCGAATGCTGATTTTGTCTATTTAAAGAAATATGTGAAATATCATCGAGCACGACATAGACTAAATATCAAATCATTAACTTAAGATTGTAATGTACCAATCGTTCCTGTAAAAATTTATTGTCATTGGCCAACTTTACAATCTTACCCTCGCATTATGTTAGATATAAAAACAACTGATAAATTTAAGAAAAAATGTATACTTGAAATCAAAATATTCATCACGATGTATTGCAACATTGTTGGAATCCAATTAAAACAACTGATAGAAATGAACTACGGGACTTATTTGTACCTTAAACTTGATTTGTTATAACTTAATGGATGTTATCTATATTATAAGGACAGAAAAGGAATCTAATAAATAATAACATTTTTTCAATGTCGTTTTTTATGTTTAGATAATATCAGATAGGGTTATTACATAAAGCAGTACTAGGGAATCTTAAAAAACCATCGTGAAACTTAACTTTCGTCTATGCGGTCTACAAAATTTACTTCATATATCTCGCTTCTCACTCTAGCAAACATTTGTCAAATCCTCCCTGTACAATACTTTTACACATCAGTACTATGCTGTCAGTTTTTACGAAAAATTATTTCACTTTGCCTTCTATATAAAAATAAAATGCTGAGATCATCAGGGGGACTGTTGTCAATTATACACAATTTATTATTTGCTCTCCCGTTTACTTTCACGCACACCTCAGTTCAATCATTTTTTCTAATGTTCCTCAATTATTCTCTGTTCATACATTTTAACAGTGACGTTTTCAATTACATAATATATCTGTCACAAAATGAGTCAAAACGGAGCAATCAAACTTTCAGTTACTCTACGTTTGGTTCGTTTAATTGTTATTTCATATACCTGACAGGTTTGGTATGAAAAAATCGTCATATCAAAATTACTCAAAATACAAAAACGACGAAAAAGCGCACAGTCATACTGCAAATTATTTTGTGCAGTTGATGTTTTCTACTCTATTCTTATTTTCAAATTTTAAGAGGTTCGCCTTACTTAAAATTTCATTCCTATTTTCATTCTTCACTTTAAACTATAATGAAGAAGTTTAAGTGCTTTGTACTATGTCGAGGAATTTGTAAATCTTCACACTCTTCATCTTGCTCTTCTCTCTTTTATTACATTTGTTACAAAACCTCAAGTCTGTGACATTTATTGTTTACGTTAATTCCATTTTTATCTTCTCTTTAAATATATTTTAGTACGCTTCTGTTTCTATTTTATATATCAGTGTTGCGCATCGATACACCTCCCTTTTTTAGTTTTAGTTTCTGTTTCTAAAACGGCGCACACTATCATGTATGAACGCACATTCGTACATTTTTGTTTTTCAAACAGGCAATTTACACTCAAACAAACTTGGAAATAAAAAAATACGAATATATAACAACAACAAAATGATTCCTATGTATTTCAAAAGCAGTTCATAGAAAAATATTCTTTCGTCCGAATGAACTTTTCAAATGAAAGCACGTACTTTTTTAAACACAAAACATAAAATGAATTAAATGTGCGCCATAAACATCATTTTATACTAAATACAATATCTGTTGTTTTATTTGTCATAAAATCTTATTTTGCTTGCTCTTGCAAATCACACTTGTTCAACTCATTCAGCCTGCTCAAATGTTTCTTTCAATCTTGTGTACAAACTTGCAGACAGATGCATGTACGGACTAAATGCATAGTCCATATGGTGTACTCTTATTTTTTTTCTTTTTTTCTATAATTCATGATTATAAGTATCTGGCAATGGGATATTTTAATACAGTTCATTCTTTTTTTTTTTATAATTCTCTTAGATCTATTTTTTTTATTTATAATATAATATATGTCTTTAATTACGCGCTACATTCGCAATCGTGTTCATAATGTATTTCTGAGGTCTGACAAAAACCTGAATCATTATTTTCTTTACTTGCTAAAAGTTTTCCAGTGAAAAAGTATCCAACATACAATATTCTGAAACCTAAAAATTACACACAGATTGCACACTTATCAGTAACTCTCGAGTTATTGCTTTACTTCTAACCACAATTAGACTTTTTCACCGGTAAGCCCCTTTTACAGCGAGAGCATGATTACAGAAACTTGGATAACGTTTGATTTTTCTTATTTCTTTTGTGGAGTTTGAACAACTTCTATTTATCTTAGTCAAGTAATTTTGATTGCAAGGCGACTCTGTTTCTAGCGGTGATATTTTGTGAGCTTGATTTAATATTCCGTTTATTTATAGTTCGCTGCTAAAAATATTTTACACTAAGTAGTAATAACTGTCTCATCTCTCGCATGTAAATTTGTGTAAATGTTCATTCACCAGTTTAGCATAAACAGACGCTCTGTCGTGTCGCAATATTACCATACGGTTTAGCCTACAATACTCAAAGGTTTAGATTATTTTACAACAAATAAACCTATACTTATTTTTATATAAAAATGATGAAATAATTAAACATCGGTGTAAAAATAAAATAAGTGACCATTTCAGATGGCAAGACAAAAGATGCATAAAATAATGATGGCACGCGTTTAGGAAGCTTTCAAAAAATGGGGGAAGCCACTCGAAAAAGTGGAATGCAAAGTAACATACTTATGACTAAAATATACAAATAAACTCAACACACAAGTGACATAACGTCGAGTATATAAAATTGCATAAAAAAATCACACGAGTAATGGAACTTTGTAAAACGCAACATCTGATTGCTCTCTTGATTATCAAATTTTGAAAACCATATTTAACACAGCCTTTAATCAAAAATGAAAAACAAAAATATTTGTTCCACATAATTATATTGCACGAAACAGAATAATTTAGTTCCATTAATTTTTTATTGCGTTGCATTTCACAAAAGGTGATAAAATTATTAGGCATAATTTTTGCATAATAACAAAAGCTTTAGGAACACTTCATAAAATACTCTACTTGGTAGTTGTAAACGTGACAGTATCACGTTTTTGAAAATTAAATCACGGTACGGATCATAACTATCAACTATAAAATATAAAACTGAGGTACACTTAAAGCATTGAAAACGTGCAACAAAAATACTGAAAAACTTTATGAAACTAAAAATTTGTGACTTTTAATATTGTTTTGATTGAAACTGTAAATCATTTTTCTTCCTTTTATAACCTTATAGTAGTGTACTAAGGCCTTATTGAACATTTGTTTCATTTATTGTTGCGCTTTTTAATATATCACTTAAACAATACTAATCGTTTGATTTTTGACGGACAAAAATATTTCAAGAACTAGTAATTCTACAGACATAACTTGAAAAAGTGATGTTTTCGCCTCCACAGCATTTTTGCTTGGAACAATAACAAAATGTATGAATAAAAAATAGCAATTCTTTTGTTTTATTTTTTCAAACAAAATATTCAAAATTACAACAAAATAGTCATCATACAGAAAAAACTCTTCATGACGGGTTTATAACCAAAAAATTGTATAAAAATATAGAAACTCATTAAAAATTAATTTAAAAAAGTAACGATTTTTATAAAAAAATAAGCCAACAAAATTTTGTAACAAACTAAATGTATATCATCACAGTAAACTAAACTTGATTTGAAATATTTTTCAAATCTTATGAGAAACATTATACCGTCAACTGGGAATGTGGATTTGACTGTCGAACAACTCCTAGTCAAAAAGTAAGAAACATTTTCAGTTTTTGCAGTTTTAGTTTGCAGACCAGGAGCAGTAACTTGTAATTGCCATGATCTCAAGTCAGATCCTTCTAAATGTAAACGAAAGTCTTCAAAATATCTTTTTTAATACTGTTCCTCTAACTTTTCCAAGCGTATGTATAGCACATACATACATACATCACAATACAAACGTAAATTTTTCTTTACTCTTAAAAGATCTTTTAAAAAATGAAAAAAAAAAAAAACAATTAGTAAAAAAATTGCTGAACTTCACTTTTAGTGAATCCAAATACTGCCACACTTTTTAAAAAAGTGTTATCAAAAATGTTTGTTACTCTGCATATTACATAAATGAAAATTAATCATACAACAAAAAATGAATCTCAACCCAAACGTCTTCTTTATCCAAAGTGGAAATTTTCAATTCGCACTATTTGCCAGTAATGTACATTGTTGCACAAACAGAATAAAGTTACCTCTACTCTGCATTTATGTTAAATCTCAAAAGTCTTTCACCTGACTCAGAAAACTGAGTTCATGCGTTTGATAGTGCGGGGATGTTGAGAGAGACGTAACGGCCTGTTGTTGCGTCGCAGTAGCCGCTACCAAATGGTGATGGTGAAGCGACGACTGAGAGCTGTGTGGATGAATGACGTTGCTTGGGTTGGGAACTTGGAAGTTCCCTGGCGGCGGGGCTCAGGACAGGAGCGGTCCCGGATGGCCACCTTGCAGAACAGACGAAGCTGTGACTGTCGTGGTCTGCATACTCGACACATTGCTCACTTGTTGATTTTGTTGCGAGCCTGCTATAACAAAATTATACATTACTTACGTTACACTCAACTCAACTAGAAGCAGCTAGGATGATTGTGACACGCGGGGTAATAAGTAACATTACCTAAGTTACATTCACACATCTATTAGAAACAAGTTGTTCAATCTTTATAAAACAGCAAATTTATCCGAGTGTCACAGTTACCCTGACTATCTCTACATACAATCTTTCAATTCATAAATTTTTCGTATCATCTCGTACCGGCATTCTGACTAAGCTCAGCCTTGACCCTCCGAGCGATATGACTCCTAGTATGTTTCCTCAGATGGTCCTTTCGATAAAATCCTTTGCCGCACTCGGTGCAGACGTGACGTTTCTCCCCCGAGTGAATAACAAAGTGCAAAGTAAGTTGTTCCTTTCTTTTGAAGGCTTTGAGGCACACGGTGCAGACATAAGGTCGCTCGGGATTATGGCTCTGTTTGTGGCGCGTGAGGTGGTCCTTCCTCTTCAGCCCGGCTCCGCATATATCGCATACAAAACGCCGCTCGAGCGTATGCCCGAGCAGGTGCTGTTCCAACAACTCCCTCTCAGGATAAGCCATGTGACACTCTGGACAGCAATACAGCGTCGAGCCGTCCAGAGCCGTGGTTAGCCGGATCTCGCCAGGTTTCGGTCTTGGTTTCTTTTCCTTCGGGGCCTTCTTTTTCTTCTTCTTTTTTGCACTGGGGGACATCATGATATTGGGGGTCGTCGTAGTTGCCACAGCAACCGAGGTTGTCTGCGCCATCTCAGACTCCTTCTTAATGCTCTCCGCTGAGTATTTCAGAAAATGGTGCAGGCTCAGAGGTAGCGTGTTCGCTGGAAGATGACTGAGGTAGTCGGCAACCGTCGATCCTGGCGTCGCCAACGACTGCCAGGTCGCCGGCATCGTTACGGGTGTTTGCGTGTGGGCATGCTGCTGGTGGTGTTGGTGCATTGTGTACTCCTGCTGCGACCCGTTTGACGTTGTCGTTGTGCTTGCTGTCGTATCACCATTGCGCTGCTCTTCCGATTTTTTCTCTTTCTTGTCTTTCTCCTGCAATAGATTGCAGACGTCTTGTTGGTTTATCGTCTCTGTTGCCTAGGAAGGGAACGTAACAATTTACCTTCTCGTAACCAAAAATGTGGGACAAGATTGTCAAATCATTCAAAACTAGAATTATTAGGAGGGCACATTTGTTTTCTTTTCTATTCGCAATATCAAAAAGTGGTATAACTATTAACACTATGGAAATGATGTAAATATTATTGAAAAATGCATTTTTTAACATACCTAGCTTGGACATTTTATTGAACTTATTAAAAATGATAATAAACATTTAAATGGCGATATATTAGTTTAGATAGTTTAGATTCATTCAAACTGAAAACCTCATCAAGATATAAAAATGCTGAAAGGATGCTTACAAAAGCAAAACAGTCAATCTGATTATTTATATATTATTTTACATTATTATTATTAATATTTTACAGGCTCCTGTAATACAAATTTATATTTTTGGTCCATTAATTTCTTCTCATAGTGTTGTTGTTCGTAACTTAGTTGTAAAATAACAGTAATTAATTTAAAGTATAAATTTTATCCTGTCTTCAACTTTGAAAATCAACGTAATATTTTGAAAATACTATTTAAAACGCCTTCTAATTTTTAATAATAATTGCAATTATTATAATTTTATATTTCAATAAGTTTTTAAATTTAGAGGAATTCATACTGTTTTTCTTAACTGGTTTTGAGCTGTTATTAATTTTGAAAAAAGTTACAATTTTTCATTTAAATAATGACAAAATCATATAAATACCCTTTTTTTACTTATAAAATAATATTCAATAATTATAATTGAATAATAGCTGTGTTCAATATTAAATTAATTAAGTGTCCCTCAGAGACCCATTGAAAACTTTTTAAACATTTTAACGTAACAATTTAATCTATTTTTTCACGAAACTTTGCTATTCTGTTTCACTATGAATATACATTGAGTTTTTTTTTAATTCAATCTCCATGTTTTATTGTTTATTCAGAAGAATAATATACTCAATTTCAACGAATTAACCAAAAGTCCATATTTGAATTTAATTTTCATAACTGTTATTATGAAATGTGTATCCGCTATAACTGCTTATTTTTTATTAACTTTTTCGATTTTTAAATTGACATTGAAAGCAATAAAAATTTCAAATTGCATATAAAAATTAAATTGATTATGCAATAGAAGAAAGTTAGAAATGCAAATAAAACAATACAAAATAGATAAATTAAAAAATACAATAAATAAAGACCAATACAATAATTACAAAAAAATACCTATAATTATAATACGATAAAAAAATATACTAAATAAAATTACAAAATTAAAAATAGTAAATGAATAAAATTACAGAATTATAAATTTGTTGGCGTGTCTATAGTTAAAATGAAAGCTGAGTAATATTGACCTGGTGATACGTCCTCTTGTCTGGCATCCCAGGAGAATTAGAAGGACGCTGTTGAACCTGTTGTGCTTGAGAATAAGGTACATTCGTGTAGTGATGAACGTTGCTGTTGGGGTACGAATTTTTCGTGTTCATCATCACTTGGGATTGAGCTGTCTGAACGTTGTTGGTGTCAGCCCGGTACTTGCCCATCACCGGCACGCCGATAGGCGGCTGGTTCGCAAAGTGATTTGTGTAACGCGTTCCAGCACCCCCGGAACCATCAGTGGTAAACTGATGGATGCTCGGGATAGTGCCAGGGAAGTGACTTCCGAACGGCGGGAAATTCATCGTGCACTGTCAATCAGATACCTGTAAACAATTAACTACAATTAAACACAATTTCAAATCAACATAATTACAAAACAGCACATATACTCAACCAATCATTCATTATTTACTAACAAATAAAAATTGAGTTTCATCTAAACGTATGCACAAGGTCACATTTTGGGTTTCGGATGTCTAAGGGCCAAAAAATCTTGCCTTGAGCAGAGTAGTGAAATTTGTCATGCGAGAGAGCTCCGTTTCTCAACATTACGTCGTCTGAACGATCCTCCGTGGAATGGCAGCGTGCGTACAAAATTTGTAACACCAAACGTAACTAGCTCACCATCGACGTGACCGTTGCCAACTACGACCGTCGAATAACAACATGCAGACTTTTTTTTCACTCCTTTTTTTGCACAATAATAATAAAAGACAATTTTGAAAAAGACGGAAATTCACGTTTTACAAATGTCTCTTTTAGGGTTGAAAATGTAATCTGAGGGAACTGGAGTTTCGCTAAAAAGGAATATGAAAAGATAAAAAAAATTGATAAAGAATCGATCGGGTAATGATATTGATGAGATCCGTCCACTTGTTTCCGCACCGGCCGAAAATGTCGCGCAGCCAAAAGAAAGGGAAGGGTTGGAGGACGCGTGTATCTCCGTCTCTGTCTTTTTACTCTCTCGGTCGGTGGTCCCCCTCCCCCCTCGTCGATAGCGGGCCGAATTCGCACGAAATTCACCAAGTAGAAAATGGCTGGCGCGCAAGTGACGCTTCCGCTTGCTGGCTTACCATTTAAGAGGGCTCCGCTCTCGGGCCGGCGAAAAATTGCTGCACCCTGGCTGTGTGCGGAAGCTGCGCGCCGAACACGGCGCTCTGTGTGAAAAACGAGATGAGGATCCCCCGCGGGCCGTTGACACCTATCCCTCGAGTCGAGAACCCCCACCCCCATCTCTCCCGCCCTCTACTGTGCCGGTCTCTTAACTATTTTTTCTCTCAATCTCTCTCTCCTGAGGCCCGCGCCGCCGGCGCCGGCGAAAATGCCCGACCAACTCTCTCTCTCTCTCTCTCAGGGCGAGGGGGTTTAATATGCGCGGCACCGTATCGCCCCCCACCCACCCTTCGCGAGGATGGGCCAAACGACTCCAAACAAGAGCTTTCGGCTTACGAGCTAATTTCTCCACCTTGCTAACTCTCTCTGCGGGTACCGCTTTCTTTGCCTCGACTTCTGCAAGTTCGAGAGGAAGTCAACACCTCCTTACAACTCCTGTGATCCGCAAACTTTGGACGTGCTCGTTGAATTTTATTTCACGCATTTAGTTTTATTTTCAGAGCTGAGAATGATTTTCCCTCCCCCGGGGGAAATGTGACCGGATTTCCGACCAAGATGTTCCATCAACCGGAAGTATATCAAACTTATGATAATTCTTTCAACATTACAGAATATTACTAAAAACGTTAGACTTTTTTCGAATTGCATTTTGATTATATGTATATAAATTTAATTTATAAAGGGGTGACATGCAAATGTCCTTGTAAAAAAAGAGGACAAGATCAAAAAGAGGATCAGATTTGCACATCTGATTTGAAATTTGAAAACGTGCCGCAATTTTTGGGTTAGTTGGGAGATTCATCGTTAGTAGCGCTGGAAGACAACAATAGCATCCCATTTATCCCATCTGACTCTCGGCTGGAATTTTAAATGTACCATAACTGACATCCTGGCTTGTCGGTATATTTTTGTTCAGATTTGAAATTTTTAATAAGGACGAGATTTCTTTGGATTTAATGATTGAAAAAAACGATGAAAATTCTTAAGAATATGAATCAAATTTTGGTGAATTATTTTTTGGAGAACCCGTAATACACATTTGAGAAAAGTCTTGATGATAAGGAAGAAGACAAAAAAAGAGTAAAAGAATTTGAGCATACACACAATCTCAAATGAAGAAAAACAAGAAAAATTAAAAGGCTAGAATTTTGAAAACTGTCAAGCTATTTTAATTGGGATCAAATAATTTTTAATTCTTTTGGAATGTTAATTAAAATCTGAATATTTTTTCATGCTAAATATACAGTTTGATCATTTAATTTTAGATCGAAATGAGTAAAAGTAATGACAAAATAGTTATTCATAAATCAATATTTTTCAAAGAACAAGAAAGACGATTAAAAAAAAAGATTTAATTAAAACATGGGATTTGAAATGAAGAAAATACTGAAACTACTCACTTGGGTGTTATATTAAATGTACGCTTTATTTTTAGTTTTTCTTTCCAATATTTATGTAAGTAACAATGAAAATGACTTATATGCTATATCAATTACAGTCTACAGTAATAGTTACGGTATAATATAGTATTAATAAAATAATAATCATACTCTTTATTAATTATCCCCGCTGCCATAGTGTGATAGTTTAGTAACAAAAAAGGAAAATAATGTGTTTTTTTGTGTTTGTGCACACAATATCGACGGTACCCCCGACTGGTGCTGAATTTTTATCTACCAGTAACTAAGCATTAACTTATATTGTCACTGACAAAAAAATATATGCGTATGCCTGCTAAAAAGTTAAATACAAAAGAAACCAAACAAACAACCGCATTTACACCTTGTAAATCTCATTTTTAAAGTGCGAAATCACATAAATGTAAAATAGTGCTTGTGAAATTACAATCACTAGTAATTATGTATCCTACGCGTTCTCGATGGTGATCGAGCTTTGACGATATCGAGAGTTGTCCACACGTGTGCACTAAAATAAATTAATGAGAACAGAAATTCGGGACAAAGAGTTTCCGGTGTCGTGACATTGGGACCCAGACACCCCAATGGCACCGGAAAAAATACATCATTTATTCATTATAATATTTGCACGGCGCAGTCTTCTGGCTACCGATAAGTGGAAAACCATCTCGTATTTACACTTTACGCCTTAATTTATTTATATATAATATTTATATATTTATATTTCATATTTATAATATATATTTATCTCTCGGTTTTTGTTTTTTTGTTTTTACGTATACACTCTCAACTTGACCTCGCATACTCGTGCTCGTACACTTAATCTCTCTCAATAAACACCATTCAGCACTGATTTTTACTTTATTAGACTATTTTATTATCAAATTTCTATATTCCAGGTCGAAAATTGCATAAGCTGCTGAAAAAGACAATGTTTCATCAAAGTGGGAACCCAGTTATATACGTCGCTTTTACGTTTACCACGAACCCAGTTCGCACCTTCAAAAATATATTTTTATACACGTATATAATTTTATCCCCTTATTTCTTATGTATTACAGAATACAATAATTCGTGACAGAATTGGATTGGCCAATGTCGTGTGACTGTTGCTTCCTCGAAACGCAATTTTTGTTAAGATTCTCGATTAAACAAGGAAATTCAATCGTCTTCATCAAGCGTCGTTAACATTTTTGCATGTTAAATGATTTGTGTGGGACGTTCGTTTTCCATCAAACTAAAACGAGATGTTTGCACAATTGTGTACACTTTTTGTTTCAACGGATTTCGTTTTGAAATAAATGCTGCGAGCTCGGGCCCGTAAAATTTTTTTTAAAATCATAAAAACAAAGTCATAAAACATTACTGCTTGATCAGCAGTGTCTTCTTCTTACAAAGTTCTCAAGTAGCGTACAAAATGTATTTACAACAATTACGAATGAACATCCAAGTCGTATTTTTTGCACTTGCCGTTAATCTTATGCGGTTGAAAATGTTTCTTATTCTTTTTCCATTCATCTCATTATTGTTTGATTCCATTATAAAATGATCATATGCGTTTCATAAAATTCCACAAGTGATGATTGCAACAATATGTTTCGCCGTCAAACGACAAGTGTTAACTCATCTTGTTTCTTTCATTTGGAATCGTAATTTGTTCGTTCTTCTAGTCGGATCATTGATATACTCTGTTTTCATAAATTACAGGTTATATAAAAAGTTTGCTAATCTACCATCTTCTCTTGCGAATCTCGAATTTGTTTATTGATCATTACGTTTCAATGATGAGCAAACTTTTTACTCAACATCATAGAGGCTTTTTTCATCGAAACAATAGCGTTGTCTCTCAATATCTTGCTAGAAGTTGACTGTATTAAAAAATTTGTTCCATCAAATCAATTGAAAAATAATAAAACTTTTTCATTTTTTAAATTTATTTACAGATTCAAAAAGTTATGTTTTCAACATGATCGTTTAAGAATCATACATAAAATCCAAATTTTGTGTCATAAAAGAAGATCGAAGCGTCTGAAACGCTGCGTTAAAATTGGTTTTACCTACAATAAGACTGGCAGGAGTTGAATCGCCTATTTATTCAGTAATCAATATACACCAATCAACAATAAATAAATATAGATTTGTTTTAGAAAAAGAAAGACGATTAAATTGCTTCTTAGTTAGAAAAGAATTACTATCTGTGAACAACAGTATATATTTTATAATTTTTCTTCGTGTCGAAGCTTGTTATTCTTTGCTATCAATCACGCCATGAGTTTCACAGCGTTACACAAAAATCATGATCTACTATCAAAAGAATAATTATAGTAAAAAAGTAATATTTCTAACATAATTTTATACGGAGAAAAGAAATAACTTGCTCAAGATGTTGCCCATACTCTAATCGCATTGGTATCGGATCTCATAAAGCCTTGTTTTGAATTATTCAAATTTGAAAAACAAAAAAAAACAAAAAAAAAAAGAAACAAGACAAACAGAAAACATTTATATTTTGTAGGAAGCATTATGTTTTGTTTCCTCCGTATACAACGTGAATGTGACATTCTAAAACTATCTTTATATGATCAAATTAAATTCATGGTAACACTAATACAAGAAGTGTATTCTTAATATTGCCAAAAAAAAAAAAATTGTACCATGCCAACTTTTTTTATTAAAAAAAAAAAAAATGAAATAAAATACATTGTATCGGTTTCAGCAGTTACAAATTATATCATCTAGTTGATGCTTTTTAATACAATCAACTTCAAGGACAGATTCCAATATTGGCAGTCATCAAATGCCTCATGGAAGTGACGTTTTCTGAGGATCAAATAGCTCGCTTGCGCTTTCTTGCTGCGGGTCGTTCGTCAGCACTTATAGCCCGGCGCTAATGTTGTTGCTGTTGCTGCTGGTGATGGAGGATGGTCATCGCATCGGTTTCCGCAGCGGTGGGTAGTACAACAGTAGATTGCTCTCCGCTACTCACAGAAATCTGATGGATCTGCGCCTGCGAGCCTTGTCCTACTTGGATCTGAATCTGCTGAATTTCCGGAACCGTGGTAGTTTGTTGAAGCTCGGTTTGTTGTTCCGTTTGTTGTTGTTGTTGTTGTTGCTGCTGCTGCTGCTGAAGATTCTGGGCGTTTTCCGCAGCACCAAGGGGATCTTCTTTCGCTCGTTTCGCCAGGTGGGAACGCGCATGTTTACGTAGATGGTCCTTGCGGTAGAACGCTTTACCGCATTCCGTGCAAACCTCGGTCTTCTGACCAGAATGGATGACAAAATGAAGATTCAAATGTTCCTTTCGTTTGAAGCCCTTCATGCAAACTGAACAGATGAACGGTCGGTCAGGATTGTGGCCAAGCTTGTGCCTCTCGAGATGTTCTTTACGTTTTAACCCAGCACCGCAAATGTCGCAGATGAATCGCCTTTCAATTTTATGACCGATCAAGTGCTGCTCCAGCAATTCCTTCTCAGGATAGGCCATGTTACACTGTGGACAACAAAAGAGTGTGGTGCCATCCAGCGCTGTGACAATGCTTACTTGACCGGGCTTAGGCTTCTTTGGCTTTGGAGGCTTCTTCTTGTACTTCTTCTTTCTCTTGGGTTTCGCGTTGGCATCCTCACCCTCGGCTACGTCCGGGATAATTTCGGTCTCGCCACCAGCTACGGTGATTTGAACAGCCTGTTCACCTGCAATCACACTTCCTGATGCGTCCATCCCATCCGCGCCGAGTGGGCTCGACTCAATTGTAGCTTCTCGTTTTATCGTTTCCGCAGAGAATTTGAGAAAATGATGTAGCGAAAGAGGCAACGTGGCCGGTAATCGTGACAGATAGTCCGCGACAGTGGATCCTGGCGCTGCAATGCTCTGCCAACCAGCAGGCATTGATGTGATATATTCTTCGCCTCCAGCTTGTCCTGCTTGGCCCTTAATACTGCCACGTTTGATAAGGGCTACCGGCGTTGTACCTTCTTTTACATCTTCTTTCGAATCTTCAATACCTTCGCGCAATATTAAATCTTGAGGGATCTGTGCTACCACTGTTAAACCTTCTGGAGCGCCTGGTAGCTGAACTGTCTGTTGGATCGTTTGCTGCGCTGTTGTAGTCACTGCTGTTGACGTGCTTTGTGTCGTTTGATCAGTACTGTAAAAATGAAAATAATTCTTTTAATTCTCATATTGGTATTCTCTTATTGGAATACACATACAAAAACTATTCATAATATTATTTAAAATTTCATTTATACATTCAATATGTTATTTTTTTGAACAAAAAGTCTGTGATAAAGGAAAACTTGTTATAAACTTACGTCTGAGTTGTAGCCACTGTATTCTGTGGCTGAACTTGTAACTGGACCCCGTCCGTTCCTTGTTGACTATAAGCAACAGTCAGAACAGTTGCTCCGCTCTGAGGAAAAATAGGCGCCAGATGATACTTCGGTTGCTCCCCGCTGTTTCCGCTTTGCGAGACGGTTGGATTCACTACTTGAATCTGCACCGTTTGCTGCTGTGTCGTGCCATCTTTTCCAGGCACTGTGATCGGCAACGTAATAATTTGCTGCTGTTGGTTGCCACCCTGAGCGACCGCAAATCCATTTGGATCGACAGGTCGAAGGTAGTGTACACCTCCTTCACCACCAGACAAAACGCCAACTACTTGACCTCCCGTAGTCAGATTTTGAGCAAACTTGGTGGCTGTAGCAAACTGGTGCACAGTGCCAGATGGCAAAGAACCGGTTGTAAAACCAGTAAATGGTGTGAAATTCATTGTTGCTTTTTATTTCTGTAACAGAAAAAATACAAATATTAAATAAATTGTTTTTAGTTAGATGAAAATTAATCATTAATTTAAAAAATAAATAAAATAACTTTCAGATCAGTGGTTGAGCATGTATGTATTCGTGAAATTCAAATCTAAATGAATTAAAAATTCGAATATATTTGATAAATCAAAACGACCCTAAAAATTAAAATAAAATGTACGAAGAAATGAATAAATAAATCTTGCGAAAAGTTTCACAAACTGAAAACAACTAAGATGCCTATAACAAACACAAGAAATTATTACAGCGCTATAAACACACAACTCGCACCTGTTTCATCGGAGGACTCAAAACTGATACGTGTTAGATATGAAGAGTAAAACTATAATGAAACGGTAAAAGCGCCTCGGAGGAGAACGTGACGTTTCCAACTTTAAAATAACGTTCCAACTATTTCTTTTTCCCTAGTCATTTCCGATGGCTTAGAGATGATGTCTCTAGTTAGAAAGAGACAGACGAACCAAGGGACAGTTATATTAGGAGCCCTCTTTTTCAACGAATAAAATTTCTCTCGGTGGGAAAATATGTTTTTTCGAAATATTCTCTGTTCAAAAGAGAGGCTGAAAAACGGGCAGTACTGTTAGACTGTGTTACAATGCTCAAGATTATGAAAGTTGTTTTTGTCTCCTTAATGATGACGATGATCTTTGAACACTTTCAATTTTTCGATTCATTTTTTATTGTTTCGTTCAAAGAATGTTCGACCAAGTTGTTTTCCATTCGACTTATCTTCGACAAGAGTTATAAAAGATTTGAAAAGTGCTGAGACTGCGAAGATCTTGATACGTTATCCTTAACCGGTGGAGGAATCTTCCCCTACAAGTGTGCGGGAATGATCGGGAGGTCTGTTTAGGCGACAAATAGAAAGGATGGGAAAGCTCGGCGAAGTCGGGACAAATGAGAGCGAGTGGTGGTTGTAGAGCACCCCCAGAGCCGGCGTTTGCGGGACTCTTGGCACACGTTGTGTGTCGCGACCTGCGTCACCTCCGACCCACCACCTCAATTAACCATCTCCAATGCTCTCGCCGACGGTAGGGAGACACGCTGAGAAGAAGAAGGGCAGCCGAGCGGGAGCAGTTGCCTGTCTGCTCGGCGAAGGTCACGTCCCCTCTTCACCGTTCCCCACCTACGCACTAACCCTCCCCGGTTGACACACAAGTTGGTGCAACAAAAAGAACACGCCGCCGCCAGGCAAAAGTCGGCGCCGCGAGTTCCTCGAGGCAGGGGGAGCGCGCCTATACGAATTATACCAAGCGGGGGTGGGGGGTGAGCCCCCACTTCACCCCTGCTCCCACTCCGGAAGCGACTGTCACACGGGAGCAGGGATACAGAGCACGTCGTGACCGTCGGCGTCGTCGTCCTCGACGTCGAGCCCCACTCTGCTAGCACGTGGTGGTGCCCCTATGGGGGTAGAGGGTGGGCAAACACAGCCGAGGGTAGGGGCTCGAATCGGCACAACGAGGCAACCCATAGGTGGGATAACATTGCAAAAATAGATCCCCCGCTCCGCGTTATCTCTCCCTCTCCTCCTATAAATAACAAACAATAAGACACATCTTGTGCTCTTCTTCGTCTTGACCTTCCCAGACAGGCTACTCTGCGAGGTGCCAAGAGGTGCTACGAGGTGCTGCAAGGTTCGGTCCACTCTATGATGCCCTTCGCCGTGATCTGTCCAAGATATTCCTCCACCTCCTCGCACCTCCCCCTCTCGTACAGGAAGGAAGCTTACTTTGTAGGTAGGGTGCTCTCTCCTAGAAGGGTAGGGGCATGCCAAGAAAAAGAAGGGAGTCGCATCCGCGATCCCCCCAAAAGCTGCCCGAGAAATCCTTTTTGATCTTTCGCTCTCTCTCTCTCTGTATCTGCAACGCAGTCCCGCCAGACCGGCTCGCGAGAACACCCAGCCCTCGCCGGAGGGTTCCGGTCGCGAGACACACTTCCACCGCCACGGCGCCCCAAACATAACCACGTGCCAGACGCCACGTGCTCCGACCACGCGCTCCTTCTAAGGGTCGCCGAACTCCTCGCTCTCAAACTCATACACCGCTTCCAACTCTGCTCTACAACTTTTTTTCAACATACTTTTTTTTAACTTCTCATTCAAATTTAAGACTAATCTTACAACTTACTACTATATTTCAAAATTTATTCCTCAAATAAAACTCCTCAAATCATTTTTTTTGTTTTGTTTTATTTATAATTTAATTTTTGCAGAACAAAAGAGAAAATGGTATACTTTAGATTTAGATCTGAATTTTTTAATTCTTCAATGACATTTGCAGTTGGGAAAACGGATACGTTCACATTTGTGACATTCACTGACTAAACAGAACTTGACTCAGAAATGCGTATTGATATACATTATCAGGTTTTATTTTAGCTTGAAAAAGTTATCAGCAGTTTAATCTCAATTAGACATACTCGAGTGTACAGTGTCAGCGAATTGAATTGCAAAAATGAATTTGAAGTTTGAAACAAGAGAAAAGTTGAACTAAATAAAACAACAAAAATTAGAAGACTCGGTACTTTTGAGTATAACAGTTTATTGTGGGATATTTGCAGCAGGTGAACGGCGATACGATTCTCTGGGGATGTACATACCTTACCACCCAACCGGAAATCTTATTTTAAGCGGGTCAAAAATTGGCTCCGAGAGGCATGGCCCGAAAACACATTTCGCATAGCAAAAACACCCATCGTATGACCGTCAATTCAACTGAAGCGCACTTCGCTTTGCAAGCACGGCTCTTCAACGGCGCGATTTCTAAACCATCCGACGTCGAGATTAAAAATAGAAAGTCGCATTTTCTATTATCTAATAAAAGATAATTCCGATCGGACGTCCTCGTTCATCTGGCCTATCTAGCTCGGTTCCGCCGTTCCCTCAATTTCACACCAAGCCCCGAATCCTAGATCACAATTCGTCCGACGCAATCCAATTAAACGAATTGTCATATTTCAATCAATAATGCTCAAATTTTTAGAACTACATGAATCCACGAACCTATCTTACATAATCAGTTGACGACAAAGTCTTTTTTTTTTTTTCGCAATTGTTTACAGATTTTGGTGGTAAAAAAAAAGAAAATGTTTAGAATTTGGAAAACAAGATATACATTTTGGCGAAAAAATAAGAGGGAAAAAAACAGCGACTTGTCATGTTGGCAAGCGAATCGATACAGCCATTATGAAAAGAGCTGCAGACTTATAAATAGCGTACGGAGTCATAACATATAAGCTGGTTTCAATGAAAAACAAAAAAAGAAAAGAAATGAAAAAGAAAAACGAAGTTGTTGACAGTTGGCTGAGGTTTCGATGCAACAATGCCGCCCGACTGCAGCTCACCCACACTCTCACACACGGACACACACGGACCTGAAAACGAGATGACAATAAAATTGGTATGGCTACGTTGAAGGCCCCCAGGACGGCTGGTCGTCGCGACGGTTCATCTGACGCCGAGTATAAAGATGGCTCGCGGTCCTCGCTTTTCGACTTTGTACACAATCGCCCCCACTCGACTCCCGGATCGTCCGCAAACGCCGAAAACTCGCGCGAGTGGGACGAGACGCCAACAACGAGCACACGTACACGGCTCGGAGAGAGGGAGCGTCCCAGCTGCGACGGAGTACTTGAAGGTTAGGTCGCGTACGTCACACAACGATACGACGTGCGTGCGGGTATACGCGCGCTTTCGCAACTCGCGCGCGCATTAGACCAAATGATTCACTTTTTTTTTTTTTTCACTTCTTACAATATCTGGTTTTTCTGCAATTTCGCTATCGTAGTTTCAAACTTTTCGTCATCTGCAAAGATTCAAAATTAGTTTGCAAGACAGAAAACAATTATGAACAAAACTTATTGTTTTATACAAGTTTCAAGAGTTGTTTTCAGCTCTGGTTAAGCTGGACGGCTTTGTTTGTGGTGAATGATAAATTGTTGTTAACATATTTAGTCACGAGGGTCGCTAGCAAAAAAACAATAAAATAAAAAAAAAAAAAACAAAGCCGTAAAATAAGAGCGTTCTTGGTGTATAAATACAAGGTCGAACTAGTTTTCACAGAAACAAATACGTCTTGCAATAATTCTTGATGTAGTTTTTTTCCTGCTCCAATTTTCTATCTTGAAAATGATATCCAATTTTTTATTTCGTATACATAAAAA
>JAAMPD010001132.1:0-29182 GCA_025266255.1 Trissolcus basalis | reverse complement strand
TATTAACATGTTCTCAAATTTTTCAGATATGATGGATGAAAAAGAGCCCTGGGAACTTTTTCCATTACTTCCCGATCTTGAAATAATCATTGGAAATTTGGTTATAAAATGTCACAAATCAATTCTGGGATTTAGGAGCCCAGTATTCAAAAAGAATTTTGAGACCAACATGGTTGAAAGCCAAACAAACAAACTTACTATTGAGGAAGTTGACGAAAAAAATTTTCTCATTTTTTTGAGATACCTGTATTCGCCAGAAAAAAAGATACGCTCTGAAGATTTGTCAATAGAGTTGCTAAACATTGCAAATATGTACATGGTTGATTCAATCGTAGATGTTTTCAATGACAACTTTGACCGTTTTGTCAACACTGACAACGCAATTGAGTGTGCAATTTTGGCATCTCAACTTGATGGCCGTTATACAACGCCGCTGCGTTACAAGCTCGTGAATTTCATAGCTAGACGTTATCTTGAGATGAAAAAACGTGACAATTTTCAACGTTTGTTGCGTGAAGTCAATTTTATGGTTGAGGTGTTCAACAATCTTTTCTCACTTTATGAAAATGGTAAACATTTCTGAGGACCATAGTTGGAGATATGTTAAAGAAATTATTGTACCAAAATACATTTTTAAAATGCATATCTGTATTTTACAGGAGTTTCAAGAGGTGAATTTTGGCATATCGGATATTACCGTCCATCGTTATTGTTGTATTCAGAATGGAAAGTTTCGTCTTCTCATTGGAATTTTTCTCTTTCGAGGTATAGTGATGATAGTAGGTGGGTTGTTACTATGGTAAAAAAAGGTAAACTTCGTGAATCGCTCAATTCAGTTTTTGTGAAAATGACTATGAGCGCCATTCATTCCAACAATGTAAAATCAGAATATGTGCAGCTTTTAACAGCAGAGGAAAATTCGAAAAATATTGATATTTCTCCACCGAAAATTTGCAATTATACTTTTGAGATTAAACATTGGGAGATTATACCATAATAATAAGAATATAACATTAACTTCGAGATGATTCAATTGTATTAGGTCATAACTAAGATTATTTTTTGTTTCTGCCCACTGTTAACTTTTTCATAACATTTACTATTGAATTTTTTATCTTGTTTTAAAATCGCATTTTCAATAATTCATGTTTACATTTTCACGCTTTCCTTCTATACGAAAAAAATAATTCGAATGAGGAATTGTTATTCTTAAATATGAACAGTAACTTTTATTCAAACCTCTTTTATTGCTTCAACAAAACAAATATTACTGACTTATTGAAGTTTTTTTTTTCAAATAATCGAATATTTGGCATTGAGTCATGAGTTAAAATGATATTTTCAGAACACATAACTTGAACTTGAAATTTTCGAACCTATTTCAGACTTTTGTATTGTATTAAAACCAGTACTTACAATATTAAATATAAGTGGAACGTTAAAATCGCGTGTTCGACGAAGAATGTAACTACCATCAGTTCAATTCGTTGAACCATATACCTCCATTACATTTATTATAAAAAAGGACGATTAGATTTCTAAATAAATATGTAATTTTTTAAATCAATAGCTCAGCTTGCTCCATCCAAGATAAAACGTCAAGGGAATATCACAGCAATGATAAGTCAAGTTTCTCAGTAATATAAAACTTTATTTATCATCTCAACTTTTTAATATTCAATAAATCAATATAAAAAAAAACTGTTGCTCTTTTTTTCCAACGTGATAATTAATGTTTTCATTATACATAGTAAAAAGGATCCACATATATGTTATATATATAATATACTAACAATATTGAAACAAAATGTTGACCATTAGGTTTGAATATTTTTCAGATTTTGATTAAAAGGTTCCATATATCATCAACTTCATATATCGTAACTTCTCAGTAGTTTCAATAATTGTAATTTTTACACTGTAAATTTTTTCTACTGCATAAATTTGTCAATATTTTTTTCATTTACATTCCGTTCACCATTGCTGGGCAATGACTGGGGCAGTTTTGTAGATCGGGTGAGCAGCAAGTACTGGAGCAACTGGAGCAGTGTAGGTAGCAACATGAGCGGTGGCCAAAATTGGAGCAGCCTTAACAACTGGGGCAGCAACGATCGGTTGCACATGATGGACAACCGGGGCAGCGACAATTGGTTGCACATGTTGGACAACCGGAGTTTTCACGCTGATCTTCTGCACGTTCTGGTAGCTGCTGGCAACTGGGGCGGTGGCGATCAGAGGTGCGGCGACAACTTCGGCACCGAGCAAGTGCGGTTTTGGCGACGCCATGGCGACCGCAAACAAGGCGAAGAGTGCGACGAATTTGAACATCTTGATTTTCTCGTTTGAGGATTGTAACTGGGTTACTGTTTCGTCCAAATGACTGGTGATTTTGCAGAGGTCCTGACGAATATATATATGGTTTGATTTAGGCCCCACTATTTTGATTTTGACATTCGCCGTTGCGCAGACAATGTCGTTTATGAATATCAGCTAATCTGACATGGGTTTTTGTATCAAGGACTTTTTTGGAATTCAAAGAACTGGTGAAGGGAAAAGTACCATTTAAACAAATTATAAAATCTTTACAATTTTTGATAATATATCTATCGTGGATTTGAATTATATCGTTTTTGTAATTTGAATTTTTGAGTTAGATTTTTTATTTTATGTGGTTTGGAGATTTTATATTTTACATACATATTTTCGTGACATTTGGATAAAAGAGACAGGGAAAGTTTGAAACTTGTTTGTGTCGATTATTGGAAAATAATTTACTGAAATGAATTTGTAATAATAGATGCAGCAAATGAACGTTGCAAAATGTGTATTAAGTGAAGGGAACTATGGACGGTCGTTGATATTCTTTTGTCAGTGACATTAGGAGAAAAAAAAAGTGGAAAAAAATGTCTCCGTCGAGGTTTTCTTGCGTCAATGAGAAGACCGAGTAAATATATATTATGAAAATTGTATGAGTATAAAAACTTCTATTATATTCCATCATGAAAATTAGTTTTTTGTATGGTGAATTCTTAAATGAGAATTGATTCGCGATTTGTGTACATTAATTGCACCTCCAGCTGTTGCTATTTTTACCATTGTATAATTTAACAAATCAAACAATTTAATTTTTTAAAGTGTGTTATAACAAAAATTAAAAAAAAATTTAAATACAGTTTATGCTTTTTATATTAACAGAAATTCAAGAAATCATATTTACAGTAAATCGTGAATTTATAACGATTAAAAATTATTTATTAATTAATACCTGCAGACTCTATTGAGTATTGATTTTATAAATGATATATTCAATATTTCAAAACTTGTGAATAATTAAAGTAACGCTATCGTTTTATCTGCTCGACAATCGATGTATTTCATTTATATTTTTATTACAAAAATACAATTTCGTCGCCAATAATTGTATCGATAATTGAATGATTAAAAATTCGTTGCGATTCCCAATTTAGTTTCGTTTCCAACATTATAAATATTCAACCAATTTTCAAATAATTATTCAAATATTATTCATGAAATAAATTAAAACATCATTGTTAATTTGTTTATTATTAGGTAACGAATTTTAACTCTGAAAATATTTCAAACAAAATGAACGCAACAAAAAAACCGTATACACGAAAAGAAACTTTAATATTGCGAAAAAACAAGCTGTCAAATTGGCTATTCGAGTACTCTTGAAAACATGCAAACTTCAGTTCTTTCGGTGTTAAATAAATATTAAGTTATTTCACAGACACACTTAAGAAACGAATAACAAAAATAAAGAAAAAAAAAGATATTCATTAAGTCATTTCGTTTTACCTGATTAAATTACTGACAAATATTTTGATTGATGTATGTCTCACGATATTGTCATATTGGTAATTGTGAAACACCCAAATGAAAGTGGAAGTATTACCTACACGCTTATCTTTGCTCAATAACAAGCATAGATTTCGGCTAAGAACTTTCCCTCGGTACAATGAGATCTAATCTCCAACATTACCGATGGACCAAAACATACGCACTGATAATATCGATTGGAAAGTTATAGTACCGAAAAACCAATTAGCGTGAATCTTTCATAATAAAGGAAACTTCCTCCCAAAATGGAAGACGATCATTTTTTACACAACACCAAACATATTAATTACTCCTCTTCAACTTAATTATCCAAAAACGCAACGAAATGTAAAATTCGTGAAACCGAAAGTCTAGAAAGCATCTTGTATAAATCGGTCAATTTTTTGTCGCCCATCCTCAGTGTTCCGGCACGTTTGCTACGTGACTTTTGACGAAGCGGTGTTCGGCTGTAAATGAACTTGTACTTGTCAGGCTGAGCGTGCGATAACGGCGATGTATTCGCACCTTTGTTTCTTCGTGTTTTGTGCTTGCGCAACTGCAGCACCGCAACTTCCTTTGCAAACTCTGTTCGCGGAAGTTTCAACAAGTGGATTGAGTGATGGTGCAGAAAACGACAACACGACACTTGCCCCTTCGACAGCAGTTGATTTTGCTTCAGCCCCTGCCGAAGATGTGGTTCCTGAAACGAATCAAGAAGTTAGCACTCAAGCAGAAAAGATGGCGGAAGATTCGTCAACTGAACCAGTCATGGTTTCGAGTGAACAAGTTTCTGCAGGCCCAGATGAAATGGGGCAAACTACAGTCGAACCTTTAGGTTCTGGGGATTCGACTGAGGGACCTGTTTCAGTTGATGCCCCAGAAAGTGTTGCAGAAAATGGTACTGCAAGTATAGTTGGTGGAATGGAAGATGGTTCTTCTGACAATGTGAGTGGTTCTATGGCAGTTCGAGAGGAAAGTACATCTACCGAGGCAGTGATTATAGTTGAAGCTGTTGTACCCCAGCAACCAAGTGCTAATGTGGCGTTAGTTTTTCCTGTGATGAGTGCTGGTGATTCTGGTAGTCCCGATGGTAACGTGGGAATGTCGGTGTCGGTCGATCAGGTGGCGCCAGTGGACGAAATGAGGTCAATGAATCAGATGGCACCACCAGATCAGATGACACCACAAGTACAGATGGCGCCAGTGGAACAACGAATGGTCCCAACGGATCAAAACATCTCGCAAAATCAGATGGTGCCAGTGGAGCAACAAGTGGTTCCAGTTAATCAAATGGTCCCAGTGGATCAGGTGGCAATAGTGGATCAACAAATGGTTCCAGTGGAGCAAAACGTCCAGGCAAACGAGATGGTACCAGTGAATCTACAAATGATGCCACAAGATCAAATGGTGGCTGGAATTTCGATGGCGCCAATTGAACAACAAATGGTTCCAGCAAACCAAATGGTGCCAGTGAATCAAATGGTACCAATGGAGCAGCAAATGCCTCAAATGGATCGTATGACCTCAACAGACCAGATGGCGCAAATGCCAATGGGCCCACGAATGATACCAATAAATCAGATGAACCCAATGGAGCAACAGATGGCGCCAACAGGCCAGACAGCGCAACAGGTAAAGATGGAGCCACAAATGCAGATGATGCCAGTGGAGCAACAAATGGTTTCAATGAAGCAAAACAGTTTAGTAAATGAGATGGTAGAACAGCAAGATTCTCCAGTAGACCAGATGGCCCTGCTAAACCAGACAATGCCAGCGGAGCAGCAAATGACACCAACAGCTCAGGTGGCGCCACTAATACAGATGATGCCAGTGGAGCAACGAATAAATCCCGTGGCGCAAATGAACTCTGTGGAACAAAGCGTCCTAGTAAACCAGATGGCGCCAATGGAGCAGCAAATGATTCCAGTCGATCAGATGGCTCTACAAAACCAGATGGCACCAGTAGAGCAGCAAATGATTCCTACAAATCCGACGGCACAGACAAACCAAATAATTGCAGCAATTCAACCAACAGCAATGGAGCAGCAAGTAGTTCCAGTTCAGATGGCGCTAGTGGCACAACCAATTCCAGTCACCCCAAGTTCTGCAAACTCCACCCCCACCGAATTTAACTGTAAAAAATGAATCGTCCCCCATGACCCAGCAACTTATGCCGGAAATTAATGTTACGGTCGAGTTGAACCTCCCGACAGATCTCCACGTTTCAGCAGAGTCACTTTTTATAGAACCAACTATAATTAATAGTAAAAGTCCTGATCTTGAATCGAAAACTGTTGTAAAATCAGTAACACCGGTTAATAATGTGACTCCTGTACCAACCACCGAACCAAAATCGGAATTTAAACCAGAAATTAAGCCAGTCTCATATGTTCTAATGCCTCGCGGATTTATGCCAGCCATAACTGAAAAATCAATTGTTACCACAACCGAAACTCCTGAACCGAGTTCTGAAATTCCAATTACAATTTCGACTAACGAACCTATTTCCAGTACAAATCAAAATCCTTCTACCGAACAGGCAGTTTCGAGTACGACTCAAAATCTTCGCACTACCAATTTTGTTTCTACCACCAAACTTTTTGAAACCTCTACTACAGATTCTACAACTGAACGTTCAGTTCAGACCGAAATGCCTGTCGCAGTTTCAATGACGCGAAATTCAACCGGTGTAAAAATTCCGGTAACTGTTCCTACAACTGAAAAATCGAAAACAAATTCAGGAGTTTCGTATGAAATAAACGAACTCGCAGAACCTGAAAGTTCCATGGAATCTGAAAGCTCGGTGGAATCTGAAAGTTCGGTAGAACAGGATCACGTGGCGAGTAGTTACACTCACGTGGTGCGCAAAATTTTCAAAAAACCATTTGGCTTTTTGAATCCCACAATTAGGACCAAGAAGAAGTATACCATGCCGGTTTATACTCGGTCGGTTGTCAGTCATGAGACTCGCGTTTCGCACCCTAGAGTTGTTCTTAAGTTTCCGTCCACTTCGCCTCCTGGATCTCGGTCCCGGGCTTACGCCCACGCAACTGCTTACAGTAGCAGAACGAACTCTCACGCTACAGCCGTCGCTCATACTGATACTCTCGTTGGCACCGAGGCTTGAAAATTGTAAACCGTAATGAGGAAATTTACTTTTGTGTATTGCAGTTGTATAAATATCATTAATTTGACTCAACTTCGAAGTTGTACCGATTGTAATTTTAGTTCGTGATTCTCGTAATTGGAAATATACAGTTGTACTATGTAGAATAAAAAAGTAATGTGATATTAAAATAAAAAAATGTAAAATGTTGTGAATAAAAAAAATTGAACAAAATTTCAACTATTGATTATTTCTTAAATTAAACTGATTTCTGGTTATAGAAAATTAATAACAATTATCTGTCTATCTGTTTTGAAAAAATAATTGCAATTTTTCAGATGTGAAATTAATGACAATTTTTCAGAACAAAAAAATGAATTTACAATTTAAATTTATAGATCGGAAAATTTATTGAATTGTTTGAGAGTTTTTTTTAATAACATTTATAATATTACAATGACCGATATCTATCCTTCTATAATGTTAAGTCATAATTATATTATTAAATTATATTTAAAAGAATGAAAAGTCATCAAAGCAAAATTAATTATTATCATATAATTAATTATCATATAATAGTATTAACATATTATCAATTCAATAAGATAACAATAAAACCATATTTTTGGGTTACAATTTATTTATTTCTCCAAAATAAGACATTTTCAATACATTTTTTTTTTTCAATTCACTATTATAACTCTTTACTATTAATTTACCAGAGCGAGCTAGATTGGATGTAAGAAACCGGGTGAGAAGCATAGGTAAAAGTTGGTGCAGCTGCAACAATAGTAGCAGACTTGATGAGAGGTGCAGAAGCGTAGATTGTAGGTTGGGAGATCGTAATAGCTGGGGCGGCAGCAACCAGGGAAGCCTGAACGATCGGTTGGGACACTATTTTCTGGTGCACGTTGGAGTAGCTGGTGGCGGTTGGGGCAACAGCGACAGTTTCATTGACCTCCACTGGTTCCTCCACCTTGGTTTCGACCTCCTCCTCGGCTTCTTTGGCTTCAGCCTCAGCCTCAACTTCGATTTCTTCTGGCTCCATCTCTGGTTCCTGTTCTGGCTCCTTTTCCATCGCTGGTTCCATAACCTCTGGTTCTTCAACTGGACTCTCGGTGACGACTGGGGTCGATTCGATTTTTTGGTATACGTTGGCGTAGCTGGTGGCGAGTGGTGCAAAAACTGGGGCAGAGTGGACAAGTGGTGCCGAGACCAGTGGCGCAGTTAGGAGCGAACTTTTAATGACTTGTTGGTACGCGTTGGAATAACTGGTTGCGAGGGGCTGCGCCTGGAGCAGCAGACCTGGTCGTGGGGCCGCCAGGGCGCTGGCAATCATGGCGAGGAATCCAATGAACTTGTACATCTTTGTTGATTTGTTTTGTTTTGAAATGGATTAGATTCGATTGACTGAGTCGAACAACTGATACAGTTTCGGTTTTGAGTTTGAGTTATATAGCATTTCGAATGGGACCCCACTTTGGACGGTTGTTTGTTTTGGATGATTTTTAATTAAAATATGCGAAATACAACCAAGGACTCAAAAAATTAATAAGCCCCATCGTCTGAGACACTTGAATTAATAGAGCAATATCTAATTTGATATGAAAGAATCAATTCGAAATGAGATCTTATGGAGGTTTTGTGTGGGGATTGGGTTTCGCAAACTCTCTTGCGCTCATTTAAATCAACTGATTAACATGTAGGAAATGTTTCGCTTTTTTTTCTCCGCCGGTCGTGCGGTTTTTGTCAGTCCGTTTTGATTGCTCCAATTTAACTGTCAATCATGCATTAAAACACCGAATTTCGTTTAGTGTGGGTTCTTGTTTTGACCTTGTTTTAATGATAATTTGTTTATTTTGTAACAAATAATTCTTTCCCATTATTTTATTTTTTGTTTTACTGTAGTTAATTTTATTTTATTACGAATTAGTTATTGAAAATCAATTGTTTTTAATAAATGATTATTTTTGTTTGTAATTATTATGTAAATTCGCGAACAGTTTCATTGTCTGATGCAAATGAATAAAAAAATGGATCAATTCATTTTTTCGAATCTTGAATATGGAATGATATACATAATAATGAGGTGCTTTAAAATTGGTATATTGAATGATTTTTGAGCAAGTTCAAGGAAATTGGTATTCAAATTTTTTGAAAAGCGTAGGTAACGTTCGAATTAAAAGAAAGGTGATTGCGGAAGGTCAATGATGTTCGAAACCGTTTAAACTTATGAAATATAATTTCAAATTTTGAATGTAATTAAAAATATTATTCTTCAAATTTATTTATTTCAAATTTATTTTATTTATACTTGCATAATAGAAAAAAAGAATCGAGAATTAATTATTATTAATATTAATTATTAATATTATAATTACTGTTTCAAGTTCGTACATATGATTAAAAGAAATTCTGAAAGTATATCGAAAATAAATCAAATGGAATAAAACTATTACAAGAACGTCTATCATACTAACGTATTATATACACTAAAATATCAAATATGTTACCATTCATCGAATGTGTTTTTGCAACCTCTTTCCTAGGTGTTTTTTTTTTCTTTATACGAATTTTGTTATTATTAGACATAGACATAATTTCATAAATGTCAAAAAGAATATACAAAATATCATATTTTAATTTTCCAAACGTGCAATTCAAAAGCGGGCCACAATCTTTGTCCAATCGCACAATGCATGAAAAAACTCAATAACGCAATAAATTATGGTTTCACAAGGTAATTTTACGAGTCAACATCCAATCAAAAATTGACAAATCTGACATTCATCATAAATCAGCTAAAAGCATATCGCAGCTCTCGATACCACCTTGCCCCAATACAATGACAGAACATTTTCCTTTCGAACTTGACTGACCGCCAAGGAGGTTCATATAATCATGACATAATAGCCCATCGAAAAGTGGGGCCAAACAGCCACGGGTGCCGAAATATATAAACGTCTGCACATTTTCCTCAATCATCAGTCAGTCGACTAAGCAACTACTCGCCTAACTTTGACAATCAAACAAACCATCTGCAAGATGTTCAAGATTTTCGGATTACTCGCTCTCGTAGCCTGCGCCATGGCAGCGCCCGGACATTTGGCGGTAACCAAGCTGGTGCACACGGCGCCACTTCTTGCGTCTCAGGAGCTCACGGTTTCTCAGCATGGAAGTCACATCACCCACGGTGCCGCTCCCCTGGTCAAGGCTGCCCCACTGGTCGCCGTTGCCCAACCTGCTCACATCACCTACGCCGCTGCTGCACCAGTGTACGCCACTTCGAAGATTACCGAATCTTCCCATGGCACCCAAATCACCCACGCCGCCGCACCCCTGGTGAAAGCCAGCCCAGTCTATGCCACTGCCCAAGTGATCAAAAGCGCTCCAGTGTACGCTGCTGCCCCAGCCATCCACGCTGCACCCATCGCTCTCTCTGCTCACCCAGTTCAGTACACTTATGCCGCCGCTGCACCAATCATCAAAGCAGCCCCAGTATATGCTGCTGCCCCATACCAGGCATGGTAAAATGCTTCATAGTGATTTTTGTATTGTGATGTTCCGAAAATAGATTTATTTTGTATTTTTATATCATAGTTATCATGTTGTCAAATAAAACAGTTATTCATTGCCCATAAAAATTGTATTTATTTATTGGTAACTTATATCAACTTTTAAAAAATAGTTAAACAATTTTTAATAATGACTGATGGGATTCATTTAAACTCCAAAATTGGAATGTTACCGAATTTTGTCAACAAATATCAACACTTTGCTAAAAATGACAAGTTTTCAATGAAATTGAGAACTTTTATTTTGTAATAATAAATTTATGACTTTTTGAATACCGAAAATAGATTTATTTTATATTTTATATCATAGTTATCATGTTGTTAAATAAAACAGTTATTCATTACCCATAAAATATTGGATTCATATATTTATAACTATGTCAAACTTTTTAAAAAGTAGTTAAATAATTTAACACAGAACAACAAATACAAGAACAAATTTCTTCCTAAAATAATATTTCATTTTGCGTTTCATAAATTTTTCATAAAAAATAGGAAAAATAGTTATAACAATAAAATAACGAGACAAAATATTATATTATATTATTATATATATTATTATATACATTATATAATATTATATTTAATTTTATTTGAATATTTTTTGTTAAAAAGGTTTACACTACTGAGAAAAATTTTAGGATATAATACCTTGAATTTTTCATCATTTGATTACTTAAGAACTAAGTCTGGAACAAAATGCTAAAATTTAACATAATTATAACATGAAAATAGGCGAATGGAAACTTCAATGCTAATATGGTAGGATTTCTTTAAATTCAAGTTGTTATATCTTCATATTCAGCAGAAAATAATCTGAAAATCATCGTATGATTCTTTGACTATCATTCTATCACAAAGATCATCGTTCCTCGAGCACCTCCGAATGATTCTATAAAGTTGGAGGAATGGGCGCTGGCATTCGCAAATTTGCCCAAACTTGTGATCGACTAGTTTATTCCTCCGCCACCATCGAATAATTCGGTGTGCGACAAGGAACAAATAAGTTTAGTCGTTCTTGACGAATAAAACATTTAAGTTTCATTAAATAAAACATCAAAATCAAGGAAAAGACACTTGATGTTCAACTTATTATTCTATTTTTTTAATTCAATGAATGAAATGCTAAATTTGAGTTACAATAAACTGAAAATTTCAAGTTTCTAAAAGTTCATATTGTTTCCATGGAATTACAAACTGAAAATTTTCTTAGTGAGTGAATCATTTATTGAACATTAGTAAATTTCTACAAAATATAAAAATGAACATTTCCCGAAAGTTATAAAAAAAAGGTTGATCACCTATTTTATGAATATCAGACTATTACAAAATGTTGCTTTCAACAAAAGTAAACTTTTATGATTTTAAAGAGTATGCATTTATAATCGTGAAACTTATTTGAAATAATCATGAATAAATGATGATGCAAAGAAGAGACTGGGTGAAGTGGTCATTATTCCGAATCTGATTTTACGAGTCAACATTTAGTCTCTGCTACTAAGTGCTCAATCTGAAATAAACAAATCTACAATAAAAGATAAACTTAAAAACTTCACTCGAAAACATTACGTAGCTCCGTGGATGACATGACATCACATTGTCCTTTTGATCCTAATTGATCGCCAATCTTGTTTTGATTAAACATGACATAACGGTTCAACAAAAAGTGGGGCCAAAGACCCAGCAAATATATAAACACCTGCACATCTTCATCAACCGTCAGTTACAACTATTTTAGTTAGCTCTGCAAATTATCTCCGAGATGTTTGTCTTCTGTTGGTTCGCTCTCGTAGCCTGCGCCATAGCAGCGCCAATTGATCTAATGGTGGCTAAGCAAGATCAACAAGTGCTAGACGTCGTGCCTCCAGCAGTACCGATTCCTACGGATACGCTTTCTCCGGAGCAAATTGTTCAGGAAGCCGTCCTCGCCCAGGAACTTCTTCCACCGATCAAGGATCGCTATGGTGCCATTTCTGCTAGCGCATGGCTCACCAGACCTTCGAGCAATCATTTATCACCGTTACCAAGCAATGCCACCGGAGCCAGCTTGATGGAATTAACAACCGGTTCGCCATTTGTCTAAGCTGTCGATGCTCAAAGCAAATGGTTTTCCTTATAATCAAAGTGGTATCAATTGTAATGATTATTTTGTAATCGATATATAACATGATGGATTCAATGACATGTATGTATTATGTAATATATTATAGCGGTATTATTAACGATCTAATAATAATAACGAAATGAATAAATAATTATAAGTGTAACTAAATTAAAGAACAAAATGTTTTATACATTATGAAAAAGGGAGATACCCAACTCCTCTGAATTTTATTTTTTTAAGGTAAACTCCTCTGAAAATAAAAAAAAGATAATATAAATGTAAGGTGAACTCCTCCGAAATAAAAAAAATCGCCTAAAGTAAGTTTGCCTATCGCCATTCTATTATAAAATATCATCAGATATCATCATTGAATCATATCATATGTAATTAAAAAATCTCATGTCAGTTCATTCTGAACTTACACTTTGACAAAACATATCCGGGTTTGAAGGTTTAAAACGTTGAACTTTCTGATCGGACTGTAGAAAAAGAAGGATAAACAACTAGAACCCTATCTTTATCAGTCCACGTTTATGTTACATCCAACGTAGTTTACTTTGTTTGGATCAAACGTAAACATCTTTATCCGAGACGAGTCTGCTTTGAATTGCTCAAAGGATAACAGAACTGTACTTACCAACAGTGAACTCTGGCTGATTTCTTCAGGTCCAATCGCTGGTCCAAGTAGAAAACAAGTCCAAAGTAGATTTACCGCCGGTAATTTGCCATTACATAATTGTGACTATGCGGATTCACCAGGTCTGCTTTTTACTTGGTTAGTTTTTACGAACACACGTTCAACAGAATGTAACAACAGCCCATTCCTGTATTTCTATATTTTCAGTAAGTATTCCAGTCCATGAAAAAGTTAGGTTCGTTCCATCTCTCTCGTATAAATGTCAAAATGAAAGTGCTTGTAAACACCACTTGTTTATTATTTTTTTAAAACAATGTTTATTATTTACTTTTTGACACTAATAAAAATATCAAAAAATGAAACAATTCATCTCAATGATTTTATGAAAATATCTAATTATAAACTTTTTCGAGACAACATAATATAGGTTAAGAGTGTTCGTTTTGTGAACTACGCAAAAAATTGCTCTACCTGTTTTTTGACGTTTGTTCATCTTTCAACATTCAAGGAATACCAAACTGAACTCTAAATAATTGACATAAGAAACCAACTAAGCTAATTCGTTCTAAAAAACACCGACTGGTATGCATACATATTATCATTTTTTCTTGTTTAATAAAATTAAAACATTTAAAATTAATGTTTTTTTTAATAAATGTTCATGTCAACTATGCGACATTGATTAGTCAAGATAAATGTTTGGATAAAGATTGTTTACAAAATACTGTGAATGAAGAAATATCCTCTTCACTATTTTTTTATTTTTTGCGAAGGAAAAAGGTTTATGCACATTATACAATTAGATCAATGTTTTTTAATTAAAAATCACTGCTGATTAATTTTCATATGATGATTTTGCACGACTGATTTTTTTGTAAATGACATTTATTTTCCTTGATGTACGATCACGTAAGTCCGAAGTTCAAACAAGAATGTGCGGTCGAAGTCGAGGCACTGAACAGTACAACAGTTAATCAGCTTGTGCATGTGTCACATACATGAATCGCAGTTTTATTTGACGTCTTACCTTACTTTTTTCAAACAGTTTCTGATTTTCTTCAGCCGGCTCAACAACGCAAAGGTTTTTTCTTAAAACGTCTGAATATCAATAAACAAATACAATTTGTTGATCATGAGGGATCCAAGCCAAGTGAGGTTTGATGGCAAAGTTGTCATTGTAACAGGCGCTGGAGCAGGTTAGCATAAATGCAAAAACATATATTTGTATATTATTTATATACAAATCATTCAATAAGAATCAATTTTTTTTTCTTAAAAAAAGCAAAATTGTTTTCAAAAAAACTGTTTGTGTGAATTTGATCTTATTTCTTATAATTTTTTTTATTAATGATTAATGTTCAATTAAGTCATAACATTAATTAAAAGAAACTTAATTTTATAATTTGAAATGAAGTCTGTAATGTTAAAAAAACGTAGACGATTAAAAGTCTTAAAAAGATTGATCCCTCTTTTAAAAGCACTTATTTATAAAAACAGTAATTAGAATTTAGATTGCGCTCATATTAAGTAGGTGAATTTTTTTCTGTCAGAGAGTTCATTTCGAACATGATCCTAAAAGAACAATTTTGTTTTCAATTCAGACTCGATATCATAGTTTTTTTTAAAAACTAAAGAAAAAATATTGAAGGATTACAAACAAATCAAAATCTTTTGCATATATTTTGGTTTAATTGAAACATAATGCAATTATTATATTTTAGGTTTGGGAAGAGCATATGCATTGCTATTCGGTTCTAGAGGAGCAAAAGTGGTTGTCAATGATTTAGGAGGTGGCCGACATGGCGATGGTAGTGGCAATTCCAGAATTGCAGATTCTGTTGTAGATGAAATTCGTGTAAAAGGTTGGTATACTAGTAATAATAATAATAACTTTATTGCTCGTAAATTATATATATATACAGATGTACAAACAAAGAGATTACACATATTTACAAAATATACGATTTACAAAATAGAATTCAGCAAAGGTGTCGACTCATGCATAAGCATGGTTTTCAGGCAATCCTTACAGAATATATAATAATAAATAGTAAATAGTAACACATCAATTTATAAAGATCAGACTTTTGTATGTTTTTTTATTCCATTTCACTTATTTATATTTTTTCTTTCATTATTTACATTATTTATCTTATTTGTATTTCAGGAGGTACAGCAGTTGCGAATTACGATTCTGTCCTAGACGGGGAGAATATTGTTAAGACTGCAATTGATGCATTTGGTAGAATTGACATTGTGATCAATAATGCTGGGATTCTTAGAGACAAATCATTCATTAAGATGACAGACGAAGACTGGGGTATGTATTAGTTTTATCTTCACATGAGACTGAAATGAAATTTAAACATTTTCACTGAAGACTGACTTTGAATTTTTAAATTTGTAGACATGATTCAAAACGTTCACGTTAAGGGTGCAGTGAAAACAACAAGAGCAGCATGGCCATATTTCAAGAAGCAAAATTATGGTCGAGTAATATTCACTTCCAGCAACAGTGGATTGTATGGAAACTTTGGTCAGGCGAACTACAGCTCTGCTAAAGCAGGTTTAGTTGGTCTTGCAAATACTCTGGCAATCGAAGGTGGCAGAAGTAATATTCATGTAAACGTCATCGTACCTACTGCAGCGTCAAGATTAACTGAAGACATTCTCCCTCCTGGTGAATAATAATAATTATCTGTATCTTATGTCATTTGTACTAATTATGCAGTTTTATTAATAATGTAATTATATTAACTTTCGTTAGATCTTTTCAACGAGTTGAAACCGGAATTAATTGCTCCAGTCGTTGTTTGGATGTGTCATGAAGATTGTACTGAAAATGGATCGGTTATTGAATCAGCTATTGGTTGGGCTGGGAAATGTTAGTATACAACTTTAAAATCTGAAATGTTATATGTAATTTTAATTCAACTTACAAAAAATTTGTTACGTGAATTTTAGGCCATCTAATTCGTTCCTCTGGAGCTATTTTGCGCAGCAGTGCTCAGGAATTAGTCACTCCTGAGGCCGTTAAAGACAATTGGTCCAAAATTACAGATATGTCTAACGCTAAACACTTTGACTCAATCGAAGTAAATATTTGGTAAATCTGTAACATATCTTTTATCACAACATTTTTATTTTCATGGGATAATTTTATTTTTAGGCAGTGACAGGAGAATTGATGACTGTTATTGACGGTATGAATAAAATGAATGAAAAGGTAAGAGATGATGCAAAATTAATTATTCAAAAAAATTCAATATGTTGAAGATGTTCAAAATGTACTATATTTCATTCTCAGGGAGCGAATCATTACCATTCCTATAACATACGTGACGCTATTCTTTATGCGATTGGTGGTAAGTATATCAAGAGATAAAGTGGTGTTTCGTGACAAGAACCAAGCGAAATACTACATAGGTGTCTCTGTTTGGCAGATTCTATGTTATTGAACATTTTGTCAAAAAATCTTATGATATGATCTTGAGATCTTAAGATCTTATCGGATTTTCTGAAAAACATTTTTCTATTATAGTTGGTGCAACAGTACAAGAACCTTTGGATTTGCGTTACCTGTATGAAAACCACGAAGATTTTTCAGTATTTCCTACTTACTATGTTATATACGGACCGGTTGGTTGTATGTCGTCAAACGTTTTGCAAGACGCCTTTCCTGGGATGGAAGTAGATCCGACAAGAGTAAACAAACATTTCATAATAATCTTGGCAAAATTAAATCTCAAGCTCAACATAATTTTAATTTAATTATGTGTTATAATTTCATTTTTGTTATGACGAAAAAATATCCTGAATAATTTATGATTTTTTTTTCAGATACTTCATGGTGAACAGTACTTAGAAGTCCATAAATCAATTCCAGTAGAAACGGAAGTTAAAAATGTTTTCAAAGTCCAAGATGTAATGGACAAGGGCAAGGGAGCAGTCATTCTCATCCAATGTAAGTCTTTTTCATATATAATAACAAGCAACTCGTTACTTCATCACAAATAATTTTTGCAAAAATTGTGATCTTTAGTAATTTACATCAAGATTATGTTTCTTAGGTGAAACGTACGACAACAAAACAGATGAAAAAATTGCAACAGGCCAAATGTCTGTTTTCGTACTGGGCGCCGGTGGGTTCAAAGGAGCAAGAACATCGCAACATGTAATACCGACTGTGGATCCACCAAAAAGAAAACCTGATGTTTCAGTCAAACAGCGCACTAACATAGATCAAGTTAGCAAAATATTTATAACTTATTAGAATAATATAATACCTTTTACAAAAAAGAAATAACAATTGAGCAAACGAAGTATAATAACAAATTGGTGATTTATCTCGTCATGGCAAAACAGGAATCATTCAATAATAAAATTATTCCTATCAATTTTTTCAGGCTGCTGTATACAGATTGAGCGGAGATTTAAATCCGTTACATATTGATGCTAATATTGCAACTATGGCTGGATTTCAAAGGCCGATATTACATGGACTATGCTCCCTGGGATTTTCCGCTCGGCATGTATTAAATACGTATGCTGCCGGTAATGCAGAACTGTTCAAAGCTATCAAGGTAGGATGAAACAGCAAGTTTACTTCTTCTGAATAAATCTCTTTAACATTCGATTATTTTTTCAGGTACGATTTGCGAAGCCAGTCTTGCCAGGTCATACATTGAGAACGGATATGTGGCGCAACGGGAATCGAATCCATTTCGAAACAATTGTCGAGGAAACCAACACTCCAGTTATTACAGGTTAACAAAAATGATAAAACTTGATTATGTAATGGTTCGATCAGTTTTCCATTTGATTAGATTGATAATCTGAGTTGGTTGATGACAGGCGCGTACGTCGATCTGAAAGGGGTACAAATGCCAGCTAAGCCAATGAAGAATTTAGTGTCCGCACAAACTAACTTGCAAAGTGATGCCGTTTTCAAACAAATGTCTGATTATGTCAACGATAATCCGGCCCAAGTGAAGAAAATAAATGGAATCTTTTTATATAACATTTTGCAAAAGGGAACTATCAAGAAACAATGGAGTAAGTCTGTCAGCAATTTTCTCGAAACAAACGTTTTATATTTCTTATGATTGATTAGTTTTTAAATTATTGAAATTTTTGTAGCCCTTGATTTGAAGAATGCAAAAGTTTACGAAGGAGAGCCAACGTCTGACAAAGTTGACACGCATTTGACAATTGAGGATGCAGATATGATACAGATGGTAAATAAATACAGTAGATTGTTGTGCTTTTATTTGAATTAGTCTAAGTTGTGTATGAAATTTTAATTAAAATTGGTTTCTTTTTTTTTGAAGGCTTTGGGAAAGCTGAATCCGCAAGTTGCATTCATGAAAGGCAAATTGAAAATCAAAGGGAATGTAATGTTGACACAAAAACTGAAATCATTATTGGATGCAAACAAAGCGAAGCTTTGAACGGTTTTCTTTGAACAATAATGATGACAATAATAATACATGATAAACTCGCATTTTGGAATATTTTTCACAATATATGTATACAATTGATAGGTTTATGGCAAATAATGTCGAGCGGTTGAAGGGGTTGTACAATATTTTTATGGAATAAAATAAAAGGAGCGATGAATGACATGACGTTTCGTTCAATTCTCTAATTAATCACTCTATCGGAGCGACTGTATAAAAAGAGCATGAGTGCGCGGTAAAACTTAATTTATTCGTCGTCTGATAGTTAAGCCGACTGTAGGTTTTCCAACAACGAATCAATACCGCGTCGATAAAAAAAATGAGCAAGTGACGGGCTTAAAGGGTGGTTCTTTCTTTGGAGATAAAGTTTGCCTGTACAAGCTGTTGGTACTACGGTTCGTTGATAATAATTGATTTTTCTCAGCAGAATGTATAATGACAATAATAATAATAATAATCTGAATTGCGAATGAGTATTTTGTGATAATGATTTAGCATTATTTATAAATGATAATAATTGGGTTCGCGATTAAATATAATAATTTACTGGATGATGAAAAAAGCCTGAAAAAGTACGATAGTCAATTAAAATTCGTTAACAAAAGATTTAGTGAGACAAAATACCAATTATTTCGCATGCCCTTTCTTCTTTCGCTCGACGAGTCGAATCGGTTGTGTAGACGGGCGCTTACAAGAACTCAATTCCATTAGGCATTGAAGTGAATAAAACGAGGCAGCTTAGTATGGATGGGCGCTTATATACGCACTCGAATCACACTTATTTACCTAATAAAGCTCCCTATATCTGCGCGCTCACAGCTATTTTTGCAATAAAGCGGGTGCGAGTGAGGTGTCTGCTAGACAATCCCTCGAGATCACAATGCTTTTTCCACATATTAATTGCACACGTATTCCTAACTCATTTTAAATTATCGCCTCAAAATCTTCATTCCACTAATTTCAACTCTCAATCCTTTCACTCGTCTTAATACCATTTTCTCAACTCCCTAAATTTACATTTGACAACGGCAAATCAAATTATCATTCCGAAATTTTCAGCGTGTTTATATATTATCTTTTGTCATCATCTTGACTTCGTATTTTCCAATCATTTTTCATCAAGACGAACTTTCACAGCATCCCGCTTTTCTTCTTATTTTATGATGATCAAATCAACCGACAAATTGTGGCCAATTTAGGTTGAACCAAACGTCCTTGTGTTCTGTCCGAGGTTCTGTTCAACAAATGACCGTTCACTTTCATTTGTTTCGAAACCATAAAATAGACTCTATAAATATCACGTCTTGTTTCTTATTTTGTTATATATTGTTTCTAATATATTATAATATAACTTCTATACAGTTTCTAATATTTTTGTTTAACAGCCATTGTTCAACTGCTTTTACTGAGCCAATATACACACATATCTGTTCACCGAATAGGTTGAAATTACTTTTAATTGAAAATATATACTTATTCCATGCACTTTCGTTTTACTTGAACGATAAGAATTTTATTTCTTCATTAAAAAAAAACCCACCTCAAAAAATTTTTCCTTCACAAGGAAATCATTGTTTTGTGTAGAACAAACAGAAAAATGCAATTTGCATAATAAATCAGTTCCACACAAAATTCCCAAAAGAAATTCCAATTTTAAGTCCTTGGACCCGCAATTTTTTCCAGACCATGACCATGTTTATCTATTCATCTTTTGTTTTAGCTTGTGTATCTTGGGTATTAGAGTTTAACTCAAAACTGGAAACTGGATCATGATGTAAGATTAAAATTGTATAATATTTACAGTTTCCATCTTTTTGGGGCTTTTGTTTTTCTTTGAATATTAACTTTATCAGGTGTTTCCCTTAATTATGATAATCCATAGACCTTTTCTAAAATCGCAATGACTTAATTTAATTAGGGTAAACATTTATTGTTCAACATAAATGGCACGGAAAATGACCTGAAAGTGGAACGAATTCGGAAACACCTTTATTTGTGTAATATTGTAATTTTCTGGAACTGGAAAATGTTCTATAGAACTTGTACACAAAATATGCTTATTTACATTTTGAACACTGTCGGTAAAAACACGTGGTACTTTTTCGAAAATATTTTTTTCTAGAATCAGACATTTGGTTCTCTAACAAAAAAAAAAGAATGTATTTTTTTCTTAAACTCCAATCGATCATTTTGTTACACTTAGTATAAAAACATTATGTACATGGATTCCCATGAAAATTGCTATTTCACTACAAATGGAGTGAAATTCAATTACGATAAAATACCAGTCATGTTAAAAGACGGGAGATGAAGAGACGCACGTAGAGCTAAACGCACATCTACATACACGAGTGTTTCAATTCTTGCCAATCAATGACATTTCGATTTAATTTATCTTTTCATTTCATTGATTAATTTTGATTTGTCTAAAACCGTCCTGTCGCGTGTTTCCATTTTGTTTGTTATAAAAAAAAAAAGTTAACACACAAGATGCACAGCTGTCATCTCATCAAATGAAAAGACAATTTCCTTTGACAAATTAATTTGCATTTGTTTTTGAGCGCCTGTAAAGTCGTCAAGTGTATAAATTATTGAAAAATTGAATCGACTCTGTTCGAACACGAGGTTGTTCTGTTTGAAAAGAAATTTCGTACGCTGATTATTCGGACGAGTGTTGACGGAAAATTAATTGCAATTTGAATTGTTGAATTGCGGTCGATTGTGCATCTGTTTATTATAATGGTCAGTCATCAGGGGGGCAGAAAAAGTGTGAAGATGTTATTGTTTTTCACATCATACTAGTTATATATTATATTGTAAATGTGTTGTGTATCGGTCCGAGATGAATAAAACGACAAGGTCAAGCTTGTAAAATGTTGGACTGAAAGAATTCCTCGATTCTAAAGGGGCCTTTGTTAGTCGCGCCATTGTTCTCCTTTTCGTCAGGTATAGTATATAGACGACACTATTTCAATGCTCTTTCTAATCCCGACAATGAAATTTAATTAATTTTACAATTAAAAGTAACGCTCCGGCAGGTGCCTCCGCCCCGAGATCGAGGAGCGTCATTTTCTATCGATCCCCGATAACCGTAATACTAATTAATAAAATAAACAATGCTGCCGCATTTGAAAATGCGGAGCTCGCCGACAATGGCCCGACAGCGCACAATAACACAGAAAGTCAATATAACAACAACAAACACAAGTGTAATAATAGCAATAATAATAACAACAATAATATAAGAATGACGGATAACAATACGCAGCAGCAATGATTACAGAAAAGCGGGAAACTCCGAGATGGGAGTTGAATTGCGATCGACCAATTGTGAGAGTGGGATGGGATTGGGCGTAGTTGGGGAGGCTGAGGTGGGGCAGAGGTAGACGCCTACTTGAGCAATGCTGCAGGGATGAGTTCCTTTCAAGGCGCTTTTTCGTCAGTAGTTGCTGGGATTTCTCTCGCAACCTTCAACCTTTTCAAGTGGACGATTTTGTCGCAGCGCAGGTTGCCGAGAGACACACTTCTCAAAACAGTAACCACAGTCGACGGTGCGTCGCCCGATGAATTAGCCTCGCAGTGTTGCCCTGTGCGTGTGTGTGTCCGTTGTGCGCCCGCGCGCGCGTGTTTTGTGTGTTCCTTGGTGCGCGAGAGCGTTGTAGCCAGTAAGTGAGAGAGCCGCTGCACAATCCAAAACGGACAATAACGTTGAACCGTCATGATGAACGTTCACCAGTATCCCTTTCTCGCAGGCATGGATCTGCACCAGATGCAGCAGCACATCAACTCCTCGGAGCTCGGCTCCCCGTCGATGGCGCAGCAGCAGCACCAGCAGCAGCAGCATCATCACCACCACCAGCAGCAGCAACAGCAGCAGCACACCAGCCCCGGCCCCGTTTCGCAGGAGCACATTAAGCGTCCGATGAACGCCTTCATGGTCTGGTCGCGGATCAAACGGAAAAAAATCGCCCAGGCGAACCCCAAGATGCACAACAGCGAGATCTCCAAGCAGCTCGGCGCCGAGTGGAAGCTGCTCCCAGAGGCCGAGAAGAGGCCCTTCATCGACCAGGCGAAGCGCCTCCGGGAGGACCACATGAAGGAGCACCCGGACTACAAGTATAGGCCACGGCGGAAGCCGAAGATGCCGGCGGTGTCCGGGGTGCCGGGGATGGCCGGCAAAGCAGGCCCGATGAACCCCGGGGGCGTATTCCCGAGCTTCTCGCTGCCAGCGTACTACCCGGGTGGCGGTGCGCCGGTGGCGCACCACCACACCGCGCACCACCCACTCGAGTACACGCCTATCCCGCGTTACTTCAACTCGGCATTCGACCCGGTCCACCTCAACAAGCTCGTCTCTCAGGGCGGCCAGGCCGCGGCAGCCGACGTCGCTAACAACAACGCCGCCACGGCCGCCGCCGTCAGCAGCTTCTACTCGAGCTTCTACCCGAGTGCCTCGTCCTCGGAGAGCGCGGTCGCCGCGGCTGTGAAAGCCTACTCGCAGCCGCACTCGGGCCTGCCGCCGCTCTTCAACAACCACCACCCGGCCATGCAGAGCTCGTCCTCGTCAGCGCCGCCGCCGCCGCCGCTCCTCTTTCCGCCGTCCAACAACGTCAGCGTCAGCCCGAGCAGCAGCCCCGGTAGCTCCACCGCGTCCATCTCCATCCCGCCGGACATGGACCAACTCCGCAGGCCGGTACCGGTACACCTGTAAACACCACCGTCGTCTCACTAGCACCACTGTTCTTTAGTTCTTTTGTGATAATGCCAAGACGGACGGACACCGTGCCGATTATTCATTTCATCCAACTTGTACGATCGGTCATCTTCTGGGTCGCTCTGTGATTTGACAACCAGTTTCGATCCAGTTATCTCCAGACGTCGTTGCCATTTTTTCATTGTACAACATACCGCGGTCGAATTTGTTTTATCGCGACGATTTTGTATACACACGGACACGTTCTCTCCTAGCTCTTATTTATTTTCCGAGAGAGTCTTCGAATGGATATTGACGCAGTCAATATCCTCCCGTGAATTTAATCATTTTTACGACTCCGCAACGCGCTCGGTTTTATTTACTTTACTAAGTAAATAAATACATGCCCGAGACTCGAAATGTATACACAGCCAGCTATTGCCAGTATTTTAGTCGATATGATTGAATTATGATCTGTGATTTTATACTAATTTGTAATTATACGAAACGATTATATATTATTTAGGAAATATGTTTTTAGCTATCTGATATATAATGATAGTTGGTAGGAAGAGGCAGGATACGAATAAATGATACTCTATTTTTACAGTCAAACTGTCTCGAGACCATGTGAACTGCGAAAGTTATATCATTTCTTCATTTTTTTCCGCCTAATCTAAATTAACAGTTCGTTTGTAAATTCTATGCTCGAACACACAGAGTTGGAATCTTTGTAAGATATTAAATATGCCGTGTGTTTATTATATTCGATGCAAAATCTCGCAGTTTTTGCATTTTTCGTTGGTTTGTGTAAATAGCTCAGGTGTTATGTACGTTGGAAAAAATTTCTTAAACACGTGTCAGTATTGTTTATTGATTTATGTTCAATTTTCTTGTAGTTCAATTCAGCTGATTTATCGCGAAATTTCGCTTACATATCAAAGGCAAGATCGAAGCAAAACATATTTTCGTTGATTATGCAGACACGTTCTCATCGCATACCTCTTATGTCTATTTTATTAGCGAGATAATAAATCTTCATTACAATATTGAATGTGGAAATAAAACTAAAGACAAGTTTTATTTCCATAACTTTCCACGTTGTAACGTTGATTGTCTGTGACATTCATTCGGCACTGATACGCCATGAAATTATTACACTTCACCGGGATGATTTATACTGGGAAAAAATGTCACACTTCGCATTGCAATCTTATTAGGGATACACTCGGTTCTGATGTAACCCTGATGGTGTACGACCCTAATTTGATTTTCCTTTAGGACACACACGTTTGTTTCCGACACACATTGCGGAACCTATAGCTGACTAAATATGTGACTCCTCTGTGCCATAATGTGAACTTTGTAAACTTTAACCATTTGAATTCAAAGTATGCGATCCATCATTTTAAACGCTCAGTTCACTTGTTTATTCTCATTTAAATTAATCAACAATTCACGTCTCACTTACTCAACAAATGTTCAACACATTTTTCTTCCTCGTTTCGGAAATGTTTGTTGTTATGTTACAAAAAAACAACGAAAACATCAGCATCAACATTATTTATTGTCAATTATAAAGAGAAGTAATTGTTTTTTTAGATGAACAAGATGTTGAAAGGCAAATCAATGTAAATTTTGTTGTACGATCAAGGGACTTAGTCATGTGAAATATTCGGGATTCATATGGAGGTACGATTTTCGTATGCTTGTAGATTGATTTCTTTTTATAAATAATCAATGTGTATATATGTAGGATGTGAGATTAATCTATATTATTTCGAATGCGAACGACGTATATTGTACTTAAGAATACTGGAGAGACATAAAGTGTACGAGTGATGAGAGAGTAAAAGAGAATTATTTAGTTACAAATGTTATGTGTGTATATTGTATGTATGTATGCGAGGTAATTTGTTTTATAACACTCGATTATTATTTTTAATTGTAAATGCCTAACTAAAGCTTCGTTCGTTAAGAAATTGTTGTATGTAATTTATTTAAAACGTAATGAGAATTAGAAAACTTTTCTCTCTCTAGATGAAAATTGCAACGCATTAAGTCTGATGTTGTTACTTACGTATCGTTATTATTCGAAATATACGTTTTATCAGTTCGAAAATTTCATTTTTTTCAATTATTCAAACCTAAGCCTACACATGAACAAGTAAATATGTGTTAATGTTCACAGTCAAATTTTTTGAAAATTATTAATCCTTTACTTCATAATCGTTTTTGCAGTAACTGAAAGTTTTGAATATTCACGCCATTATGTTTGAATTTAAAACAGACATCTGACAAAATTTAATCGAATTAATAGTTGAATGTAAATTTGTCAATGGTTTTTGATTCGTGGAAACGAGTTTTTGTTTGCAAATTGAATGTTGTTTAAATAATAATAATTTGCTATTATGAATTATTATTTGTAAGTGTTCCGTTTTGAATGTATAAGGGAAAAGCACATTCTATATAGTGTTGTACGATTTCAACGAGCGCTTTCAGGCGTTGGCGCACGTGTAAAGTTATGGAATTCTGTTTGACTAATTTGTACCATTATTCAATGTATAATTAACTTTGTTGACGCGAACATGTGAGTGAAAATAGGCAAAATCGAAAGCATATTATAATTTTGCAGATAAATTTGATCGAGAAAATGATACACTAACGTGTGAAACTTTGAGGCAAAAATGATTTGATCCAACGTTACAACGTGTTAAATTTTGTTTTCTTTTATTTTACGTTATGATTCTTTTCTTCTTTTTTTCGTGTCATAGATATTTATTCAGGCCCCATAAAAATTCCATCTGCGTGTGTGAGATTGTGAAACGAAATTTGCCAATCCAATTGTAATCTTAGAATTGTCAAAAATCGATTGTGACCAGAACCGTGTAACTCCCAATCTTTAGTGCATTTGCATAACAATAATGTATAACATATCCGTGGTATTGAATGGATTTAATAGGTATTCCATATCGATAGTTCATATGGATATTATATATAGGTACGATTCAATGAAACACATTAACGGGATATAATATATGTCCATATAAAATGAATTTTTAGGGTCGTTTTCTGAATCGAAATGTGTATAACTTTCTCTCAACTGGTTGGCAAAGTGATTACAGCTCGCTGTTCAACATTCAATACAGAAATATAACTTGTGCACACGCATTTTCATATATTTTCCTTCGTCGCAATAAACTCTTTCAACTTTGTTATAATCCGCTTGTAACTGTTTTGGAATTGAGATGGCTCATGGATTGTTTTTTCTGGAAACTGTGAGAAAGGATTTTCATTGTCTGAATGAAAGATTAACAGTTTTAGACAGTTTAAACGGAACAAAAAGATTGAAAGGCGAAACACGACGGAAAAAAACGAGACAAAGAGAAAAGGTTCCGAAAAAAAAACAAAGCAAAACAAACAAATTATTGTGAACTTGGAAATGCGAACCCCAGGTGACTTTTGATGGTGTGAAAAGTCTAATTTTAAGGCAATGTATTAATGTCTCTCAAAATAATTGAAAAGACGCTGAAAGCGCGCGGGGAATAAAGAACGGGCTAGAAATGAAAGGGAGATAAATGCAGAACAAGTACGAAGTACCTAGTGTAGCAATGATCCTATGGTTAAGAAATAGGCAACAGAACCAGCGGGGTTTCTCAGGGTGAAAAGTGTAAAAAGGTCCCGCGCCCATACAATTGGCTTCTAAACAGAGGGTAGTTATAGTGAAACGCAATGCTTTTGGACTAGCTCAAGAGGGAGTTATGGGAGATGAACAAAAAATTTGAGAAAGGGTAAAAATAAAGGGTGGTCACCTCAGCCTTATATAATACAGAAGAATATAAAGAATCAATATATGGCCGGGGTTAAAATTTCAATTCACGATTCAATTCAACGGACTGCCATTTGACGAGAACCTGACATTGATGCTTTTGATAGGTGGCTTCGAATGTCACGTAAGAAAATTTCAGATCACCCATTTTAAAGCATTGTTCACCGTGTGAATATCATTTCATGCAACATTTTCCGCACTATCAACATTTCAAATCTATAATCTTCGATATCAACAAAGCTGTACTCTCATTATCATAATTTCATTTTTATTTTACTCACAAAAAATTTAACAAAAATAGAAAAATTAACTTATTATTCGATTGGTGCTAAAAGATAAATCGGTACATTTAGCATACTAAATGCCAAATTTAGCGATGAACATTTGAGTGTCAATTTATCACAAGTGTTTAAAAAGTTGATATTAAATTTGAATTTATCTGACAAGCTAGAAAGTGACGATCTGAGTCATGCTGAATGTATACGAAAGTTTCAAGGGCTTCGACGACTCTTACCACCAGCGTCTAATGTATATAAAAGTCAATCCATAAGACGCTGTTGATAATTCGTTTCCCTTTTAGTCAGGAGTATTAAAGGCACTTTCAATGTACCTTTGTTTCTATTGCAAACTTCCAGTTATTCTATTCATCAACATTTTCATTGACAACGTGGACTCAAACAGTTCCGCCATTGTATATTATTTCGTTCTCGTTATAATTGAGGAAGTGACAATGCTTCAAAAAAGGAATGAAAAATGCAATACAACTTTTATAACTTTTTTTACAGTCTAATGTAATAATTCAGAATGAAAAATTTTCAAATTTTAAACAAAAAATAAGACATTGTTTGATAAAATTTTTGCAGTATAAAAGGACTTTTCAAAAAATATATTATACAAAAATCAAAACTTGAAAAAGATGTAAATTAAAAAAAAAGAGGTTGTATTATTTTGAAGGCATAAAACGTACAAAGGTATTTTGATAAAAGACGTTTGGTTTGCAAGAAACGTATATAATGTTGAACTTGGCGTTTTTGGTCCTGTTGCGGGTTAAGAAGAAATACCACTTGAAAAAATACCCCTAACGTTTTCATACGCGATCTAAAGGTCAATGCTTATATACACTCGACGCCACAATTTGTAAGAACATAGCATAATAGTATTTCAATGGGAGCAAGGAGGGGGCGAAGAGAAAAAAAGCCTTCAAGTGGCACGATCATATTATGTTAAGTTCGGGTATAAAGTCTTGACTTGCAACGCCATTTTCAAGTGTCTCGCATCATGAAAACTTTCCTGCCGAGTACTTGCAGATTTATTCTTTCTCCTTTTTTTTTCATTTGACATCGATAACCACAGTATAAAAGACACGTTTATGCGACCCCTTTTAATGTCTTAAATTTCATTTACAAACTCTCACAGCAACAAATTGCGATACAGAAATATGTATATGTCTTTTTTTTCGCTCACGCAACGAAAACATATTCTTAAATTGAAAATTATTATTTCTAAGACAATAAAACGTGAACAAATCAGACACTACGATTGTAAACACATAAAAACGGAAAGTTTATTTTAGTAGGTGTTATAACATCAAAGGTGAGTTATAGAAAAAAAAAATAGTTCAAGAGGAATTCTTGATATTTTTTATACGTTTTTGTGAAAAATTTTCTACGGAACAAATAAAATTTGTCGAATGACAAAAGGCTGATGATACTAATATAATTGTTTTGAATTCATGATTTATGGCCCAAAGGTCACGTATTTACACAATGGATTCTGTTGCACGCTCGATTTATGATTCTTTCACGAACTATAGAAGAATTTTGTTTTGTTCCATTTTATTGGTGTTGGTGTTAAAAATTGTTTAACAGCCGTCACAAATGGAGGGATGGTTGAGAGAGAGAGAGAGAGAGAGAGAGAGAACGAACAAACGAGAAAGAGA